>LPNX010200061.1:116402-204039 GCA_001517045.1 Pseudotsuga menziesii | reverse complement strand
TATATATCATTTTTAAACCTTATGGTATGTTTATGGGTTTGTTTTGTACCTATTGTCTTTTCCCTTTTAATTAATTGTTTTTTAATTGGGATCCTTATTAGGAGTGTATATTACAATCCCATTTTTTGTTGGAATTAATTTTCATGTAATAAAAAATAATTATAAAAATATTTAATGGTATATCTTTTAAAAGAAACCTCTTAAACATCAATTTCCATCAATACGTTACTTACATAATTAGAAATTCAACCCCTAACTGGTCACGACCTCCCAAATGAATCATAGTTATAAATTATATATATATATATTCTTTTTTAATGTCTTTCTTTGCTTTATTTCAAGTATTTTGATTTTGTATATACTAATTTCAATAACCCAAAAAAAATATCTACAATATTAATCCACTACTTATACCTTTGTCATCTCATGAATTTTTTTAATCCACTACTGTAAACCAACATATAAACCACTACTGTAAACCAATAATTTTAATCCACTATTGTAAACCAACATAAACAGTTTTCTACAATATTAATCCACTACTGTAAACCAACATATACCCCTATGATCATTGGCTATAAGTTAAGAAAAGAAGATGAAGCATATAATTTGGATAAAAATCTTTACAGATAAATGATTGGTATCACTTTACAGATCAATGATTGGTAAATTGTTATATGTTACATCCTCAAGACTAGATGTCATGGAGGTTGCAGGACTGAATGCAAGATTTCAAGCAACACTTAAGGAGACACATGCTCAACCTATAAAAAGAATCTTCATATATCTGAAAAGAACTTTGATTTTGGTTTATGGAATCCAAAAGGTAACGAATTAACTATGGTAGCATATACTGACATAGATTGGGCAAGAAGTATTGATGATAGAAGAAGTACAAGTGGAGAAACATTCTATTTGGGAAACTATCTAGTGTCGTGGTTAAGCAAGAAATAATCTTTAGTGTCACTATCCACAACATAGGCATAATACATCGTAATAGTAGTGTGTTGTGCTCAAGTCCACTTGATGAATAAAACTTTCCAAAATATCCATGAGGTTTTCAACCAACCTATTCCAATTTTATGTGACAACACAAGTGCAATCGTTATTTCCAAAAATCATGTGATGCACTCTAAGACAAAGCATATTCCAATCAGATACTATTTCGTAAGAGAAAAAGTAAATGAAAACAATGTCAAGATGGACTATGTTGAAACTAAGCAACAAATTGAAAATATATTGACAAAGCCTCTTCCAAGGGATACCTTTAATATCTTAGACATAAATTGGGGGTAATTTCCACTCACTAATTTGCTCAATCCACTTCAATGTTGGAAACAATATAGGAAGATAGATGAATACTGCACAATACAGAGGTTGGAATCAACACAATAAAAGGAGGAGTAATAGAATAAAGAAAGAGAAGCATGTGTCCAAGGGGATAAACTAAATATGAAAGAGAAATACTATGCAAATTTAGTATTGTAGAATTGAAAGACTACAAAAAATGAGCGCTCCTTTTCCATTGATGTTAAAGGGGTAGGGATTGCAGACATTGCAAAGAAATTGCGACATTGTGCAGAGAAAAAATTACAAAAGTACTGGTTGTCGCAAGCAGAACAAACACTAGTATAAAATGAGGAATTAGCTACTACGTGACTAAAAATTCTAGTCACCATAGGTTTTTCAAGTGATTTACTACTAAATATGAGCAATTTTGATTGACCCAACTATAAACGACTAAAATTAATGACTAATTTAGTCACCAGTTAACAAATATGACTAGATAATAAGTGACAGAGTTAAAAATGACTAACATAAACGACTAATTTAGTCACGACATAAAAATGACTAGCTAGAAGAATCTGAATTAGTCATTAGTAATTGTGTCATGGAAAATTGCAATTGTGACAATGCAGTGTAAAATTTGTAAATTGTTTAACTTCTATTAGTAATATTGGTGCAATGTACCTCCATCGTCAGATATCCAACAAAGCAATTGCGTGAATTTGCTCTTGACCATCTTTATCCCTACTACACCATTGAAACAAACCGTTAAGCGCATGCCAAAGGAAAATTAGGTTCCTTCAATTACGAATTAGGTATAGCTAGAACCAGTACCATATCGATACCTGGAAGCATCATAGCTAGTTATTGATCCTTCAATGTAAGAGTCTCAAGTCCCATACTGAGGTGATTTTCTAAAATCACTATAACTATCATGATATGTAATCGTCGAACTAGCTGCACTAGTCGACGTAGCTTCACTAAGATCAGTTCCTTTAAACATCGTAACAGTTCATCCAATAACAATATTTTAAACCAAGAACAATATTTTAACCAATCAAAGACTCAATTATAATTAAACTAGGGTGTTGACCCAAAACTAGTCTCATATCCATATGCAGTAAAGGTAGAGACCCGAACCCATCTCAGAGTTTTAGGTAAATATTTTGATTCCTTGACCTCTTATAGGTGTGACCTCACAAAATATGATATGTGTCATGCAATGATGACCCCTCATTATCACTATCAAGTTAAACCTCATTTATGCATTACCGACGAGGTAAATTTTGCATCTAACGTCACCACCCACCTAATTCACGATGTGCACAACTCTTGTCGACCAACAACCTCGATCCAAGTTTATTATATATACTACTATAACAAAAAATACCATTAAAACAAATATTATATAATAATAAAACAAATTTTAAATTGATTTAAAACACAAATTATTATATCTATATAAAACACAAATTAATTAAATTTTATATTAATCCTAAAAGAGTTATTAAATTTTTTTATAAATCTTTTTTATTTGAGAGTTGGGGTGGACTAAGGCCTATGCTTTTTCATCTACGGATGAGGATGAGACAAGTGTACTATCGAGATTGATTCTATGGCAGTGGTTCAAAATTCGAAATAAACAATTATAAAAAAATATAAAAAATAAGTGGTAGTTATTGATACCTCTAGCCATACAAGAATAATAAGACTAGCAACAACCATATTAATAAGATTAATATGTTTGGAATACGTAGAGAGGAATATATCACTAGTGAAATTAATTTAATAGTTGTATCATGATTGGAGTTAACCTAATAGTTAATCTAATATTAGTTATCCAATATAATTGCGATTAGAGTTAAAGTTAAGCTAATAGTTGTAGAGTCATTGGATTTAAACTAATAATTGTATCTAATAGTTAATTTAAAAGTTAATATATCAACCATTGCAGTTCAATTAAAATTTGTGATTGGAGTTGAAGTTAAGTTAAATTTGTATCATCATTGGACTTAACCTAATAGTTATAATTTTTTTCTTAAAGAATGTGTCTATTACTTGTATATAATACTTAATCTAACATAAAAACCACTTAAGTTGTGGTTGTTAAGCTCATAGTTGAAGTTAAGATCATAGTTGTATCATTATGTTGGAGTTAAGCTAATAGTTGTATTTAATAGTTAATTTAAAAGTTAATATAAATCTATTGTAGTTAATAAAAGAGCTTCGAGTTATCATGACTTCTAGCTTCCAAATGGAGTTGGACTAAACCTTATGCACATTAAATGGACTCCCAATTGGTAGGTGGAGTTCGAGTGTCACATCAGTTGCACATTACCATGCCACTAAGTGCAGTTATCACATGAGTTAAGAGGAATTTATTAGGAGTTCAGAGGATTTTATTAGGAATTATACTATCACATGAACTGCACTTTACTTCAACTCCCAACTGTAAAATGCAATTTGACTAATTAACTCGACTTCGAGCTCCTAGATGGAGTTCAACTATCACATGGACTACACATTACCATGCCATTAAGTTCAGTTATCACATGACCTATTTTTTATTTTTTATAATTGTTTATAAGGAGTTCGAACGATTAATAGTTAATTTAAAAGTTAATATAAATTTATTGTGGTTAATAAAAGAGCTCTGAGTTATTCTGACTAAGCCTTATGCACATTAACTAAACTCGCAGTTGGTAGGTGTAGTTCGAGTGTCACATGAGTTGCACAATACCATGCTACTAAGTGTAGTTATCACATGAGTTCAGAGGAATTTATTAGGATTTCAAACTATTTTATTAGGAGTTCGACTCTTACATGACTGCACATTAGCTAGACTCCTAGATGACAAATGTAGGTGGACTAAGTCATAAGTAATTAGAGTTGAAGTTAAGCTAATAGTTGTAGAATCATTGGAGTTAAGCTAATAGTTGTATGTAATAGTTAAGCTAATATAAATCTATTGTAGTTAATAAAATAGCTATGAGTTATCGTGACTTCTAGCTTCCAAATGGAGTTCGACTAAGCCTTATGCACATTAAGTGGAATCCCAATTGGTAGGTGGAGTTCGAGTGTCACATGAGTTGCACAATACCATGCCACTAAGTGCAGTTATCACACGAGTTTAGATGAATTTATTCAGAGCTCGAACTATTTTATTTGTAGTTCGACTCTTACATGACTGCACATTAGCTAGACTCCTAGATGTCAAATGCACTTGGACTAAGCCGTAAGTAATTAGAGTTGTAGTTAAGCTAATAGTTGTAAAATCATTGGAGTTAACATAATAGTTGCATATAATAGTTAAGGTAATAGTTATCCAATATAACTTTGATTAGAGTTGAAGTTAAGCTAATAGTTCTAGACACATTTGTGGTAAGCTAATAGTTGTATCTAATAATAGATGGAGTTAATAGTTGAAGATTAATTTCAATTTTTACAACTATCACTAACTCTACTTATCACATGTTAATTAAATTATTTTTTATTTTTTTGAAATTATTAATTTTATACGACGCTCATATAATCAATCTGGACAGTACATTTGTCTCATTCTCATCAGTAGATGAAAAAACATAGATGATATTCCACCCCAAAATTCTAACATATATATGCCTATAGACGTAAAAATTGTAAAAATAACATGTAATTAAACATAAATAACTTAAAAAATACAAAAAATTAAAAACAATCTAACCTATCTTCCATTGTATAACTATCTCTTAACCTTAACCTTAACCATGTCCCATGCATGCGCTATTCCCATCCGACCACAAACTATGTACTAGCCTTATCAATTTACAAGTCTACACACATACAAGACACTAAAGTCAAAGTCTAACATTGGAGATCTGCTAGAAGTGTTGGCAATTGCAACATTTGAAACACAATCAAATGGCACGATTGTCCTGCGCAATCAACAGAACTAACATAAACCCTATTATTTCTGTGAAGTTTAACCCGAACAGATAAGCCAAACGTTCGAAGAATTGGCCCCATTGAACTGATAAATTTTGTTGGCACGCTCTCAACGAGAATTGAACAGTCGACCAGGACGAGGTCAAAACCTCAGAGCTCCAGACGCAATGGCTGCTGCTTCTTTGTGATGGGGTGCTTTCACGTCTAGATCGGAAGCCTTTTCATTTGACCGTGGGGGCATTGGTTGCAGGAGATGGGGATTCAGGGGCTTTTACTGTCACTGAAATCTGTGATGAACCCCATTCACGTGAAGGAGTTGGCGGGAGACAATGTGGCCGTAGACACTTATTCGTGGCTTCATAAGGGCGCTTTCTCCTGTAGCAGGGAGCTCTACCATGGCCTCCCGACTCAGAGGTCTGTAAATACTCACTATGCAATGCTTTCTATTTCATCTTTATCAGCTGAATTTATATGAGATTTCCAGGCATCTCTCTCTCTATATTCCGGTGAGAACCGATAGTTCCCGGCTAGAAACATATATATATCAAAATCCGATTAAACGTCTGGGTCACGGTCCATCAACATTTTAGCTAATTATGCTCCCGCGAGTTTCGAACCTATGCTGTTGCTTTTTTGTATTTGTAGGGATTGGACTATTTACATCGCATTAGGCATCTGGTGCATAGAGACATAAAGCCTGCTAATCTGCTTATAAATATGAATGGAGAGCCAAAAATTACAGATTTTGGCATTAGTGTTGGTTTGGAGAACACTGTTGCAATGGTATTTAGTTTGTTTCAATGTTTAAGCTGATGTTTCACAGAAAACTATTTAAGTATGATTACATAACATAAATTTTAATATATAATGTGGATATCTGTGAGGGAAATTCAGTTTTGAGCTAAGGTAGTTAACTGGTTTGAAAGAAAGTCTTATTCAATGAACTGTCAATGGAATGCATTTTTCAACAGCAGATTAACTACAAATACTTCGTATGGGAAGAATGTTTATCATTAACTGCGACTTGATTTTACCATGGTGGATTCAGTGTGGTACATTTGTTGGTACAGTCACATACATGTCACTAGAGAGAATCGGCAATGAGTATTATTCATTCCCAGCAGATATCTGGAGCCTAGGACTTTCCATTTTTGAATGTGGTACAGGAGAGTTCCCATACAATGCAAGCAAGCGTCCTGTGAATCTCATGCTACAGGTAAAGACTCACCATGGCATGAATTTGATTTATGTAATGAAACTTTACATGAAGTTGAGTTTTTCACTATAAAAACAGAGGCTTCTGTTAATTTGATCACAATTTCCATTTCTTTCCTCATTTTAAAGGATTTCCTTGGGCATTGGATATTGTTGTAGTAAAGAAGTACCACTGTTCATAAAATAGATGGTCTTATTGGATTTTAAAGATAGAATTACTCAGTTACTGTCCAGATACTTAAAAAATGAGGGTTTCACTAGAGAAGTAGAGACTGCTGTTAATTTGATCATAATTTCCATTCCTTTCCTCATTTTTCTAGTTTTGCTTGGAGATTGACTATTGCTATAGTGAAGAGGTACCATTGTCAATAAAATAGATGTTCTTATTATTGGACTTTAAAGATAGAATTATTTGGTTAGTCCAAAGTATACCAATCCACTATTTAACGTCTTGCATTGCCACTGATTTTGGTTATACTTTTAAGAATTGCTTGACGAGATATACTTGGTCTCAAAGTTAACCTTTTGACATGGTTCTGTGGTTTTGCAGGGGTTAGGTTTTATGTTTGAAGTGCTTCTTTCATTTCAACTCCTTGAAATTCTATTTTGCTTTATTTTGATCCATTTCTCTAGTGGGTAGATGACCTGTCCCCTTCATGCTTTTTAAAATGATCATTTGTTTTTTTAGATTGTTGACCTAACCCCAAGGCTAGACTACTTCTGCCTAGGAAATCTGGTGTGAAAAGTAGGTAAATAAATTGATTTTACCGATAAATTATACGTGTGAATGTTGGAAATTTCTTGGAATTCGCACTTCAATGCAAAACAAAAATTCCACCTTCTTCCTAGAAGGTTTCCCAAATCTTAGCCCTAGGACTTTTTAAAATTAAAGTACCAAACAACAGCAGAAGTATGATACTTCACCTCAAAACAACCTTAACTTCCTAGCAATTCAAGGGGGGAAGATACTGAACGGTCGTATGAGTTTTCAGCCCTCTAGGGAAACTTCTTATGCCTAAACCATATCTGAAAACTCATCAAAACAATAGATACAACAACAAACAAAACAATAGGAGATGCCTGTACTATGTCTTCAATATTAGTGTCAAGTCCCTTAACAATTTCCTATGTTGCACAGGGACCTGGCGCCCCTAAAAAATCCCCATACCTTCATTGCGTCCTGGGGACTTGGGGACCCATATGGAATGTTCCTAGTCTACTGGGGATTTCATTGGGGACTTGGGGACTTGCTGGCCATATCCAAAACGTCCCCAACAGATTTTGGGACTTCCAGGCAGAGTTTGGAGACATTCCAAGTCGATTTCAGAATGTCTGAGACAGATTTTGGAGATGTTTTGGGAATGCATCTTCGGTTTGACAATGGACATTGATGATTCCGCAATATGATCATTTATCCCATCCATATTTTTCATATTATTTTGAATCTAAATATGAACCTATACAAGTTGTAACTCAAAATATGGGTGGTGTATGATGGATTTTGATTTGTGTTTCTGGTGATTTAACTATTGTCTTTTTAGACATCATTACAAGCAACAAAGCCTCTATGTCAACGAATTAAGAATTGCAACAACTCAAAGGTTTGATCCTTCTAGATATTGCTCTTGTTCTTCTGATTTTTAGGGTTATCTTAGCTTTTACATATTGTACATAGGTGTCCAAAAGTTATTCAAGTCCAACTTTTACCCCATCCCAACATCAAGTACTGTGTAAACAATTGGATAGTGAAGACTTAGATTGGGTACTAAACATTTGAATAAATTTCTATTCAATATCCTTATTAATCGAAATTATGAATCTAATCTCTTTACAGAATGCAATCACGTATATCCCAAAGTGTTTCGTAGTGGTTTTCAACACAGCTGTAAAAATTTGCAAAACCTATTCAAAAGACAATGCTTTTTAACCCAATCCTCATAAACAAGAAATCTAAGGAAGAAGAGTTGTTATAGAGTTGTTATGTAGATTGAAAATAGTTAAACTTAAGTTTCTAAATCTAAACTTCATTTTTCTCATGTCCGAGTGCCAATGATGGTCTCTCAACTTTTTTCTTATTTGCCTGAGCTTTTTTGGAACTAGCAAGTGTAGGGGATGTGCATAATACTGTATAGTATAGAATATTGTTCTTACAAGCAACTACAGATGTTTATTATGAATTCTAACTTCTAAAAGTTTATATATATATCAAAGTTTTAAAACTTGGAACCGAGAGTTGAACCGGTCGAGGGTCATCTCAGACCGGAACCGGTAATGAACCAGAGTGGTTTGATTTCAATAAACTAGGCTATTAAATAATACAAAAAAAAATACAATTTGAATGACAAAAATTAAATTTAACACATTCCAAAATATGATTTGAAGCCATTAGATGATTAGAGACATAATATGCAAAGTCTACTCATGTATATATGGTATATAAACCATGTATGGATCACAAAATGGCATCAAGTACACTACATAGAATATAGTATCGTAGTACATAGCAAAATCTCATAGCACATATCTCAGAGTTTGAAAGAAAATACAATATCAATGAGGCTCTATCATCAAAATAGCCTCTACAATCCAAAAAAAATGATCAATGATGAGTCATGAGTCATGAGTCATGGCTAATCAATCATCAAACTCAACACCATTGCTGGAAAGAGAATGCTCAACATCAACATCTGGCTCATACTCCTTGGAGGACTCCCCCTTAGGGACATCTATGACCCTAGTAGAAGCACAGGCTGCATGGCTAGGCCATCTAATGCTACTAGTACTACTACCACCACTTCCTGCAATGTTTGGATCTGCACATGTATCCCTTGCAGTTGGTACTAGTATATCTGCATCCAAAGCATCCCACCTCAACTCATCTTCAACTTCAATGTCAAAATCAGATTCAAACTCTGCTGACAAAATCTCCACTACCCATTCTGAGTTTGGATCAATATCCTCCAACATAATGGGGACCTGTATCAGTTCTTTTGTTTAACAACTGGTTGCGTCTTAGCCAAAGTTTGCACTTCACGAAGATGAGATCATTTAACCGTTTTTGTTCCAAACGATTTCTCTTCTTCGTGTGAATCCGCTCAAAGACAGACCAATTGTGCTCACACCTAGAAGCACTGCAAGGTTGACTAAGGATTCGAATTGCAAACTTTTGCAATTGAGCACATTGTCTACCAAATGATTCCCACCAGCTTGCTGCAGAGACAAAGTTAGTTCAACAAATTAGATTGCAAATTGAACTTAAACAACTTAAAGGCCAAAGCTTAAACAATTGAACTTAAAGATTTAAAATTAAAGCTTAAACTAAAACAATTGAACTTGAACTTAATCAAACTTTTGATTCTTGGAAATTTGAAATTGTTTACCTGGTTGGTCCTCATCTCTTGCCTTCTTTGCTAGGGTTTTTCCAAAGGTTCCCATGGCTCGATTAAAAGAGTTGATATGTCTATGTATCTCCACCTACTCACTCTCATTAGGGACCATGCACTCTAGGCACTCATACAAACCTTCTTTGACCTCCTCTTGTCAAGGTTTGTCTAAATTCACTATATCATCTGATGTTCACGTTTGTTGTTATACAAGAATTATTTGATTTATCAAGTCTTGTAATGTGAGGCATTTCTATTGGGTTTTAACTTATGTTCATCCTAAAGAGTAATACTTGTGGTAGGCTGCAACTGGAGAAGAAATATCTGTAGAGGATCTAGGAGGTGCATCAGTGCATTGTAAGATCTCTGGAGTTTCTGATCATTATGCCAATGGTAATTTCTTCCCTTCCCATGCAATTTCTTGGATATGTAGAAAGAACTCATGACTTTTTGGTATGTACACATGTTATAATAAATGCATATTGCAAAATGATTGGAGTCAAACGTCATATACTATATATGAGCTACATCTTATGCTGACTTTGCCATTGGTTAGAGATATTTCCTGCATATCTATGTATCCAGAAAGGATTTTCATGCAGATATATAACAAAATTAGTTTTTTTTTTAAGGCTCCAATTCAATACAAAATGCATTTTGCAGCCCTTGTTGTTTTAGAGTGAGACTCACAACCATGTTTGCTTGAAAACAAGCATATGTTTATGTTTTCTATGTTAACCATTTCAAATAACCTAACAAAAAAGGCATATATGTTAACATGTTTGACCATTGACTCTACAACCGAATGAGAGTCAATGTTGGCTAAAAATTTCAGCCTACCTACCGCAGATATATACGCTATTTTCAACTGCAAAAAGCTTCTCTCTACCACATCTTGGACTATGTCTGTACTAAGGGGGATGTAGGAAATATGATTAGAGTAATACATCATAGTCCAATGATGGATTGGACTTATGTTAGTCATTGTATAGTATTAGGTACCAGGTAGTAAGTTTGGGTTATCTATTTTAAAGAGTTGTTGTAGAGGTTTCTCACGTAGATAGATTATGATTGAGAATATAGGAGCGATTCATAAATAATAGGATCATAAACAAACTATTCTTGCCATGTACCCAATAACCTCTGCCCATTGTAAAGCCTATGTGGTACCTTAATTCTACAGTAGAATTTGTCATCTGATACCAATATCATTTTTAATAGTTAAGTGTAGATACTAATAGCAAAAGGAAACTACAACAACCGTACTTATTTATTTTTCAATCTTATAACATGGATGAAGATCTACCATGCATACATCCATAATTATGATAATTTAATTTCACACACACACAAGTAACAATTTTGAAAATAATCAAATGCATAACAGAACTATAAAACATGGCATTTCAAGACATTCAAAACACTTATCTTTATGGAAATATTCCTGCAACTGGTTGCAGATGAAGGACAATTCTCCTAACCTTGGGGAAATCTATCACACTTGAATCTTTTTATGGAAAAGGCCACATTCAAGTTGAGGCTATCATTCCACAATGGTGAAGATCCTAGGGTGTTTTTCTCAACCCACAACTCAAAAAAATCTTTGGTGTCAAAACACTCTCTACTACTATCCCTATCAAACAACACACTCCCCCCTCACTGTGCACAACACTGGGAATGGGATCCACTTCTCTGCAAGCAGGTCCCTCAAGTTATCCCAATTCCTTTCAGTGCTTCAGCATTAGCCAGCCAGGGAATCTCACTATTGGGACTTTAGGGATTCTCAACTATAGGCCAACTTTTCTCTTCTAACAAACCCAACAACCATTAGTATCAATTTCCTATGCCATTGCATCAACATGCATGAAAATATAGTTCATAAGGTAACTGTCCTTCCCCTTTTTCACCAATTTTGGTACCAACAAGAAATGATGGCTAAAATCCCCTCTAAGCTCAAATTGCAAACGTTATATTTGCATGTTGAGAAACCTCCACGCTATCTTCATGAGTATCCCACGTTTCCCCCTTTTAATCCCCCAAGATTCCTTTTAATCCCCCAAGATTAGGTTGATAAACAATGATTAAATAAATCAACTCCCATACTCACGGTTTAGGGATTTTGGATAAATTCACTAACTAAGGTTTAAATTAAGGCTAAGGACTTAAGTTAAACAACTTACTAAGGTACTCTCCCCTTAGCCCAATTTAACTTCCTTCACTTGTGGAATCATAGCCTTCCATCTATTTTTCATCCTCCTTTGTTTGTAGCCATCAGGGGTTTTAATATCATAAGTCAATGTACATCATTAAAATATCTTTGGCCCAGAAGTTACATGAATGGCTCAGATCTTGGAGAAAATAGTATAATTTCAAACATATTATCTTTGAATTTTGATTCAAATGATAGTGTATTAAATAGTCCTCACAATTTATCAAATTTGCTCCTTGTTGAGACCGATAAATGCAATGGGTTGTCAAAGGAAATATCAAGTTCATGGAAGTCTCAAAATAGCAAGCAGTTAAGATTTTTATTTGCAAGGTCAGAAGGTTCTAGAGAAAGATCAAGCCATTATTCCACTCCCAATTTGGCATCATCTAGGCAATTGCAGAGGGAGTGGGAAAATGGACAAGATGTTTTGGAAAGCACAAATGGACATGAACTATTGAATATTAATGGACTATCTAATAATGCTTCTGGCCCAAAGGTGTAAGTATTTCAGAGTACTTCAGAGGGAAGCACATTTTTGGTTCCTACAGAGGCCAAGGGTGAGTTTTGTCTTCTTTTGTTGTTGGATATTAGTAGTTTTCTTTTAATAATTGTGTTCTACCTCTTGCTAATGGCATTTACAGCTTTTGTTTCCTTTTATCCAGCCATTTTAAGCCTTTGTATTTTCAAAGTTTGTTATCTATGGATATAGACTTATTTTTATGGATCTAAATACAAGAGATAACCATTTTCAGATGAGCCTATCTTTTAAGATCTAACACTGCACAGGGGATGTCCCTAAGTTGCACTGGGACATTACCAATGTCGTGTTGAATTGTCAGATATCCCTTGGCCATCTTGGGGACTTCTTAGCATCACTTTCCAAAATCGGTGCCTAAGAGAAAAGAAATATAAGGCCTTAGCGCTACACTCACTCACCAACACATTACCCATTACTAAGAGACAATTCAATCTCTAATTCAACCAAGATTTAGATTTTTTTTCTTTAAATTAGCTAGGTCAGACCCTCTCTTACTCTTACTGTCTGCTCTACCTTGCCTCTATCCTTCCTCAGAAACATACCCTATGTTATAATGCTGTACTAATGGTAGGTTTTGAACAATTCTTCATGAACCTTGAACTTTGTACTTGTAAATATAACTCCACACCAAAATACGAGACCCAGGTCTTAGTGAGGCTCTTATATTCCATTGAAGAAGCAACGCATCCCACGTGGGGAGTCAGAGTGGAAGGCATAAACATGCCATAGGGCCTGAAGGGAATTGGAACTTAAAACTAATTCATAATCAGATAATCAGGGCAAGGCACTTTCACATTCCCTCAAGTAGGACGGAGACATGCTTTATTACCCTTACGGAGAAATAGTATCTTGTAGGCAGTTCAAATGGGAAATATGAACCTCATAATGATTTTATCTATCCTTTGCTTCATCATAAATGTGCATTTCATGGTCAAGTAAATTCCTTCATTTTGAAAGTCATAAATCTTGATAAGAATATGCCTTTTATGCAACTGTGCATTATAAGAACATTGTAGATTACCAGTCTCTCCAACCTTTTCGATAGGTTTAGTCAATCTCAAAAGCTTACTAGAATCTAAATTTTAGTGTAGTCTTATTTTAGGTGACCATACATTCTAAGGAAAGCTCAGTTCTTATCAATGGTTATTTATCTCTGTTAACCGTTGTATTGCATCATGGAAGCTGTTTCAGATCTTGTACATTTCAACACAGAGCTTATATATATTTTGTTATACCTAATAGTTTGCAAGTTTTTCAAGTTTAATTCATGCTTAACCAGTGGTCCTGCCTTTCAAATAACTGGTATCATCACCTAGAAGCCAAATATACAACCCTTTAAAGGTTTCTCTAAATACGCAATGTTGTAGGAGCAGGGTATTTCTCTTTATATTTGCAACATGACTCTTTAATTATTGAATCCACTATTAGGTGCCCTTATAGCCAATGAATAATGATTCACAAAGCATAACTCTTCCATACAAAATGGTACCTTTGAAAGAGTAAATGATTCAATGCTAAATACTTGCAATACTTGTAATTCCCCAAGTCAAAATACTTGCAATTCTTTGAATTCTAGGTCTAGAGATCATTTTTGCAAGACATTACGGTGCATAGGGAGTCAAGTCTCTAATTTTGCAAATGACAATTGTCGAGTCTCCATTAGCAATAAGTTTCTGAATCTGCTTGGCTCTTAGAATGTTTATCACTTGATTTAAAGCTAAAATAGGCTTCACAATAAGAGAATAAACCTTTTGCAGTTTGATCACAACCATAGATTTGCTTATTATGGAACCTTCTCAAAGAAAAGGTGAATATACTTTGCATAATTTTAAGTTTATTAATTATCAAAGCAACGGGTTGTATTTTAATTTTGATAGCCCATGATGAGGAACATCTGAAACGCCTTGAAGCTCATGGATTCTTAATATTGCAGTATACAAGAGGGAAAGTTTTGTTTCTGACTCTTTGTTTTCGACGCAGTGATGGCATTGGGCTTCGAAATCCTTTCAGGAATGACTCTTCTTTGGACTACGAGAATGATAGTGATGAAGAATCAGAAGAGGTACTCATCACTAAATCTCTTTGGTAAGAGTATTTGTAGTATTTTTATTAGCTTTAGTTACATGGAAAATTGTACATAGCTCTCAGGAATTAGTTTATCATAAATACTAGTTACTCATAAGTTGTAATAGTAATAATTATGTAGTTTGTAGATTGATATCTATCATAAATTTGTTTGAATATCATCATTGTCAAACAATAACAACTTCTTAAAGGGTGCTAGCTCAATGGTAGAGCGCCTGCCTAATTATAGCCAGGAGATTGGTGGTTCGATTCCTCTGTGCCCTATCATAAATTTGTGACTACAAAACCGACTAAATTTGCATATATACGACTATTAGTAGCTAATTTCCCATATCTTAGTCGTATTTAGCTTAGTCATTAATATGTTAACATCTAGTAGTTTATTTAGTTGTATATTTGGTCATTAATGGTTGTAATCAGTGACTAAATCAGTGACTAAATCATCGACTAAATCAATGACTAACTCAGTGACTAAATCAATGACTAAATCCATGACTAAATCATTAACTATTAATGACTAAAACAATGACTAAATCAATGACTAAATCAATGACTATCAATGACTAAATCAATGACTAAATCATTGTCTATCAATGACTAAATCAATGACTAAATCAATGACTACTAAGTCAAGCTATTAATGACTAGTGAAATACGACTAGCTATAAGATAGTGGAAATTTGCTACTATTAGTCACCGACTCAAAAATAGTCATTTATAGCCTGATTTTAGTCATTAATTTCTCATTTTCTACTAGTGAAAGGAGCTCATATTTAGAAGCAGCTCATTTTTATTTGGTGTTAACATCAATGCCATAGGGGGTGTTATAGGCACAACAGATCCCATTTCATTTGATGAAATGGGAGCCCCATTCATCATCATTAAGGTAATATTTGTTGGTTTTGTTTTACTTATGGGGTTTTATTCCTTGGTGCTTTCATCCTCTTGTCTTATCATGTTTGATATTAATAAAATTCTATTCAAAACCCTGTTTTTGTTTGTTTGTGGATTGCGGAAAATAGTATATTTTCTTTTAAATTTCTGTTCCTGCAATCCGCATTCCGCAATCTGCAAAAGTTGATAGCGGAAGTATTTTCTTTTAAGGTTTTGAAATTTGTTTTCCCGCAACCCGCAATGCGGATTGCAGATGTTGTAATTTCTTTTATTTTCCATTTTTACCTTTTCGCAACCCGCAACCCACAATGCAGATTGCAAATGTCGAAAAACCTATTCGCAATAAAATTTCAAAATTTTCAGTTTGACAATTCGGTAACCCGCAACGGATTGCAGAAATTGGAAATTCAAAACACAATAAAATTGCAAAATCGTACTTCCGCGATCCTGCAACCCGCAATGTAGATTGCAGAAGTAATAGAATTTGTTTCAGGTCACAAACATTATCCCACAATTCTGCACCCCGCAATGTGGATTGCGGATTGTAGAAATACAAAAAGGAAAAATTTGTTAAAAGTTCATCTCCACAATTTCATTTCCCACTTCAATCTTAACCATTGACCTATTTGAAATCTACGATTTAAATTCATTTTGTCTTTGGGATCGTTAGTTTAGATATTTCAATTTTCTTACGATTTTTTCCATTATTTTTACTTACGAATTTTACCTACGCAAAAGAATTTGCTGTGAATTTTAATCAAACCCATAAATTCTCTTGCTCTTAAGCAATTTACTAGTAAGTCTTTTGAATCTATTGCTTCCCATTGGTTTGATTTCAATAATTTTGTTTTGGGTAAAAAATTGATGGTTTTACTGCAATTTTTTTACCAGAATTTACCTCATACCTTGCAACTATGTTGTGGAACACAAGGTCCAAAATCGCTCTCAATGAGGAAAATAAAAAAAGCCCCAATTATGTAATCTTCTCTTACACCAGTGGGAGGGTATCTGAAACATATTATCTAGACTGGTCTAGGATTTACGCCATTTTCGACAATGATGACTTTTCTGGCATCCCGCATGACCAGTCGGATTTCATGAACATAAGAAAATCACAACTCCATGCTTGCTTTCATGCCCTATACAGACCCCGTGAAGTGGATGGTTGATCACATAAACCCCAAGGACTGGTCTTTTGATGACAAGGCTCACACCCAACTGGCCTCCTTTCGTCCAAAGGTATTTTCCAGAGCCTATTCCCTTAATCCACCTCAACAATTTCTCAATAAGAAATTCCTTGAAGTGTCTGCTACAAAATATAATTTTGAGAAAATGATGAAGTCATGGATGGATAAACCTGCATAATTCCTTCCTAAGCCAGATAAATCATACGCTATCTCCTGGTTTAGAGAGCCGTTTTCCCTGTTGGCAGCCATGTTATGTAAACTGTATGGTACACCAAACTGCATAGTGTTCAAGGCGGAATGGGCGCCCCTCTCTCATCGTATTCTTACCACAGGGGAGTCCTTCAATTGGACTCAAATTCTATCAGTTGTTTTGAAGGAATCCATAGAGAAGTACCAGAAAACTTCGATGTCCAGAAAACCCACTTTTAACGTAACGTGTAGTTAAGAGTAACGTAATGTGTAGTAATGAGCAGTGAGTACATTGATCAATCTTGATAGGTCCACGGGTTTAGATCTCTTTTAGGGTGGTAGGGTGGTGCTAGGGTTCATAGTTGTGGTTGTAAGCTAAGTTGTTGTAGCAGATCAAAGTCTTAGGGGTTGGAGCCTCTTCCAGCTGTAGCTGGTAAAGTTGTATAAGAATTCCAATTCCAGTTGTTGATGGATCAAATCTTACTATAAAAGGCTTCCGTTGTTTTCCGTGGTTTCCCCCCTAGGACTTGGGTTTCAACGTAAAAATTCTGTGTATTGTGCATCTTGTTGTGATTTCTATACGATGATGTGATGATGTTATACTGATGAATCAAATGAATTAACTATGCTTAAATTGCTTTGAATAAAAGTTAAAATGATTGTACACTAATTCAACCCCTCCCCCCCTCGTGTCCCCCTCAGTGCACCTGGGAGACCAAATTACTTGAATATTCTAGTAATCTTACTCTTCAACGTAAATAGATTATGTAATTTAAGAGGCCCATCCAACAATGTAGTTTTAAGTGTTTAAGGATGTTGAATCTTATGGTCTAAATGGGTTAAGGTTTTACATTTGTTGTGGGAGCAATTCTGGAAGATAAAATACCAAAACATAAACAGGTGAACAATAATATATGTTATTATAATGTGGATGATAGGTAGAAATGATGACAAACATTAAGCACTCAAGATATGATGCATCCTCAAATGCTTGACAATCTATGAAAAAACTTTTGTGCATACCTATGGTTAGAAATTATATCTCAACTTAAATAATAATTATAGAGAAACTAAGAAGAAACATTAATTCTCATTACTATTCATTCTGCGAGTTCAACCTTCTCACACCAACGCTTCTATGTATGAGGACTATGTTATTAATTTTTTAGAAACATTAATAAAGAGACAAGCGAATCCTATATAAAAAAGACACTGAATTAAAACCCAAAAATTAATTAAAGAAAAATAATTATAACAAAAATTCAACAAAGTTTACAAAATGGGTTTCACACTCAAATTGAAAAGAACAAAAATAATACCCAAAGCAGATATAGGAAGCCCATTGGAAATTATTTTCTATACATAATTTCAATCATATTAAAGGCATCCTACAATGCTTGGGATACACTAATTATGGCTACATTATTACATATATTTTATATTTTTGTATTGACATTAGAAAATTATTATATATAAATATCTTATCCTTTTATTTATGTATAGTTTAAAAATTAGACAATTTAAGTTGAAATAGGTGTTTTCTTTCAGCAATTTTGAATAAATTTAGGTGATTTTTTTTAAAATCTAGTTAACAGTGGTTAAATGTCAAGTTCTAATATATCTAGTTGAAATTTTCCAAAATCAAAGTTAAGCTCTCAAATGTTAAGTTCTTGAATTTTGTTTTGGATTTCTTAGAAGGATGAAACCATTTCTATTATCAAAATTGTCATTAAAACATAATCAATTTTAAATTTTACAAAATAAACAATATTAAATTATAAGTCATTTGATTTATTTATTAAAAAATACTAAAATTACTCAAATATAAGAGAATAACTAAAATTGCTAAAATGAATATTAAAATAATAGTTGAGTAATCTTATTGAATATCCCATGTTTATCGACAAATGAATATAAACATAATAGTTGATTAATATTATTTATTAAAGAATAATGAAATTACTCAAATATAAGAGAATAATATCCCATGTTTATCGGCAAATGAATATTAACATAATAGTTGATTAATATTATTTATTAAAGAATAATGAAATTACTCAAATATAAGAGAATAATATCCCATGTTTATCGGCAAATGAATATTAACATAATAGTTTATTAATCTTATTGAATATCCTATGTTTATCGGCAAATGAATATTAACATAATAGTTTATTAATCTTATTGAATATCCCATGTTTATCGCATCCGAATAGCTTTCTGTGCGTTTGTTTCGGGAAATGAAAAAAAAACATGAAAATATTAATTAGTAGGTAATCCAGCAATTAATGTTGCCTCCACGCAGGATCGAACTACGGACCTTCAGTTTACAAGACTGACGCTCTACCACTGAGCTATAGAGGCAATCATATTTTCAGATTTCACTATGTTTTTTAGAATATATTGTTTCTGCAGTGGAACCCACCGTTGACATAAACAATCCAATAACAACTAATTCTGGATCAAATGGAACATTGCATTTTATTATTATTAAGAAACGAACTAAACCGGGGATAAGTTTACCAGTTAGAGCCACTGCACCAGACAGCTACAGCCAACGAACTAAACCAAGTTACAACCACACCAAAAGTAATCCGACGAAAACAAACCAGCAAGAATGAAGTCGCAAAAACATAAAATCCGTCACCTACAGTCGCATATACATAGTATATCACCAATGAATATGATTCAATGATACCAAAGTAGCTCAATAACCAGGTTCTGAAAAACAACTATAGCAGAAATATATAAGCAGATATCATTGTGATGAGCACAAAGTATATGCCACATCCAAAAGAAAGGCAAAAACATAAAGTATAGGAACCAGTCCGGTTACTATACTTTATCCAGTAAAAGAGGATCCAAAATGATAAAAAGATCCAGTAAGATCAAATGAAAAGTTGAGAAAATCAATAAGTTGATGGCCAACCCATCACAGATAGAAAATCAATAAGTAAGTTGATGGCCAACCCATCACAGATAGAAAATTTGGACCCGATGACTGATAATATACTCTCCGAGTCCTGTAATGCTGATCTTGAAAGACTGTCGGCTTCCTTGTTATGTTATATATATATATGTTCCATCAAAGTAGCCTCTACAATAGTCCATATTGAATGAGCCTTTTCATCCTCAAAGAGGATGACTTATGCTGTTCTGATGTATTTGAACAGTTTGACATTCTCTGAAAGCAACCACCGTCTTACTACCCACTAAACTAACCAGACTATTACAAATACCTTTCACAAAACACCACAAAACACCATGCCTTGCATCTGAAACTACAGAAAATCAACAAATGTTCCACAGATTCCTCCACACAACCACACCTTATACAAATGTTAAGCCCAACACCAAGCCTCTTCTGTAATTATCCCAGGTAAGAATTTGATTGCTCAAAGCCATCCAAATATATAATTTGACTTTTAAGGATGCAGACCACTTCCAAACCCTTTTGAACAGCCAACAACTTTCCACCATCACACCCTGCATAAAGCATCATATGCCATCTTCGCACTAATCATTCTAATCTTCACATTCCAAAATCAACACAATGTATCCTCTTCCCCGGCAAGGTGAATACCTCTTTTTTGGAGACTCCATATCTACTCTTTCCATTCCCCACTCAGGGCCCAGCCAACCCACCTGATGAGCATCTGACCACTGATGTGCAGTTGTCACAAGGCCCTTAAGAATAACCACTTGATCAAGACTAAAAAGTCCATTTAATTTGAGGACCACAACCAACCCAGAAAACCATGCATTAATAGAACATCCATCTCAGGTCTCCAGGCTCACAAATTACCCAATATCCAAAGTGATGAAACTAAACAATTACAAATGTTGGATACCCTTTAAATATATGAAACGATGAAACCAGACAATTCCAAATGTTGGATACCCCTTTAAGTTCCAAATGTTGGATACCTTTTAAGTGGCTTTTATTCAAAATTGATCTCGTTTTTATACCAAGGAAATTGAGAGTATATTTGGATCATAAAGAAGAAGATGTATATTGCAGTTTATTTATAATATAATATTAGTTGTAAATATGTAACTTTTAATTTATGTTTTATTTTATATATATTAAGAATATAAGAGTGTTGTATTTTATTTAATTGTGTTGTTTTTATATTTAAGAATATAAAAATGTTATGTTTTGTGTAGTTTGGTTGTTTGTATAAAAAAATAGAAAATGTATTTGTGTTATAGAAACAATTCTAAGATATAAAGATTATAGATAAAGAATAACCCCAAAATGTATAAAAATATATGATGTCTATAAAAGATACTATTATTTATTCCTTTTTGTGAAAGCAATGGTTTTTGGGATATTATGCCAATAAAATACTTGTTATTATCATTATCATAATTAGTTTTACCTTTATTGAAGGAAGTTTCACAAATTAAGATTGGACTTATTCATGCTTGTTGTAGTGTTCATTCCCCAAAATTCATGAGTTTATTTATATATTATTTTATGAGAGAGGGGATGAACACTTGTTTAATGGTAAACTTATGTGAATGAACATTTCTATACATGTGGTTGTTTGATGTTGGGAGCATATGTTATATGGAATTTATTGACTTTATTTGTATGAGTTATATAGAACAAAATTACATTCAACACATTAAATTAATGATGATCATTCTTATGAATATAAACGATACTCATACACAATTCATCTAAGAAATTTGGTGACGCATTACTACATACATTAACCATTTTTACAATGTCAAGTGGCCAGATAAATAATTTAGATAATGTATGGATGGTTCTATAGTATAGTGGTGAGAGTGTAGCATGTCCATGCTACTACACATGAGAAGAGGAGGAATGGAATATGGATGGTTTTGTATCATAGTGGTTAGAGTGTAGCATCGTGCTACCACACATGAGAGGAGGAGGAAGGGATCAAAGCCACCACTTGGTTCTTCGATAATAACCAAGATTCGAAATGAGGGAAAGGAAAGGGAAAACATCCATTGGGTTACTTATTAAAATATGAGTCAATATTCCTAGAGTTTTGATTTATCTTATGTTATACTTTAATTAAGTCTTGGGGATTCTCGGTAAGACAAGTTTATGATGCAATAGAAGAAACACTAATAAATAAAACCATAAATAATAATAATAAAAAATTGAAAGAAAGAGAGGAGGAAAGGAATGGGCATTGTTGAAAGGAAAAAAAGATGCAACCATTGATGAATCCAACAAAGAGGTTTGATTCCTTCCAAGGTCAAAGTCACCACCAATCTCCTCACTTTGTGCCTAAATCTATAAATCTCCAATGAAAGTAATATATGTATAATAACACACCATATTTATTAACACTAGATTGAAGTAATATTACCAATGTAGTAGATAACTTGGTACTCAACTAAGGGGTTCTTTCCCTGCAATCCGGTTCTAGTATTCTTCCACAGAAGGGGAATGAGAGGCTCCAAAGTAAATCCACAAGGGTAAAGCCTAGTTCTTAAGTCAATACAAAAGTAACAAGAAACACATTTCACCAAAGAAAAATGTCCACTAGTGAGAGTAGGTCCCTTGTATGAGGGAGTTAATGGAGACACCAAGTTCAAGTATTTTTTGTGCTTGAGTGAAGAGTGAATGGAACCTTATACAAATTTTGACATAATTTTCTCCCTTTCTTAAATGAGAACAAAAGATCCATTTGTTAATCAAAAGAGGACTATTTATTGTCATAGTAAACAAATAAGGTTGTACAAGGATCAATAAATAACCAATAGGATATCTCAACTACCCATCTAAGGGTCTTGAGCTCATCCATAGGTTATACACTATAAATGGGTTTTTGTCCCCCCTATTAGTAAGAAATAGACATGGATTATTTTTGCACATGTACGACACACCAATGGCGCACTGGAGAGAAGCCAAGAAGGGAAAAGATCAAATTTGACCATATCAATCCTTATGTGCACCCAAAATGTGATGGCTTGAATGACCAAATATTCCTTCTCCAAGGTTGAATTTCCTGACATAAATCTTCCTAACATAAATCTATCCTCTCCCTCGGCAAGGTTGAATTTCCTGACATAAATCTTCCTTCCGCAAACTGTGCGAAATGCGGGATGCAGAAATGTCTTTCTATAAATTCTATTCCCTGCAGATCTTCTTCCACAACTCTCCTTTCCGCAACTTGTGGGATGCGACTTCCCAATATTTATTTCTGCAACTAATTATTTCCGCAACAGTCTATTCCGCACACGAGATGTAGGATGGTAATTTCCATATTTCCCCGATTCCGTAAACTCAAACTTTCTGCACTGTTGATTCTTGCGGGTTGATTCTTAGCCGTTGATATGTTTCCAAATGCTAAACAGATAGTGACTGTCGATTTCCATCGTGATCTTTCTCTGCTGTTCTATCTCCTCTGAGATCTTTCTTCATAGGTCACCATTGATCATTGACAGGATCAATTTCTCTGCAACTTAGAAACTGAGATTTTATACACAAAATTTATATGGAGCGAACATAGGATGAATTCATAATTCTATAGATTTATATATCAACATGGAATTCATCAAAACACATGAGATGTAATCCTCTGTTCTTTATTCAATCAGATCGAAAACTCAAACAAAGAGAATTTACTTCTTCACTCCTTCTGTGCACACTCTTTGTTATCTCATCTCTTGCTCTACTCTGCTGCACTCTTTTCCCCCCTTCATTCTGTTACATTCTAATCATTTTATAACACTCAGAAAAACTTTTCAGATCCGACTAATTTGGATCCGAGGACCTAACAAAAGTAAAACCTATCGACAAAGATCAATCATTGAGTAATCCACATAGGGATCAAGGAGAACAAAGGAAAAATTTCCACTTATTACAATAAAAACTAATTCTATCTACTTGCCAGTGGACCCTATCTAGAACTTGATTACAAGGTAAGTTGATTCATCGATCAATGAACCTCGAGCTGGATGCTAAGTTGATTCATCAGTCAATCAACCTTGAGCTGGATGCTCCTACATCATTTTCCTGGGGAAGAAAATAATTTTTCATTAAGTCTTTACGAAGTACATTGTACTTGGAAATTTCTTGCTATGTCATCTAGGTTGCATTTTCAGTAGGCTGATTTCTCCATCTGACCAGGTATTGAAAGAAAGTTTTGTTCCTGATCTTCCTTAAGATTCTTTTGTCAAGGATGGCTTCAATCTGAGGTTGTTCTTTTTGTGGAATTTGTCCTTTCCAATATATAGTTGGATCATCTCTATCTAAAGTTACACCATCTAGTTGGATACATGCATCTCTAAAATAATACAAATCTGAAACGTTAAAAATTGGTGAAATCTGAAGGTTAGAAGGAAGTTCAATTTCATAAGCATTTGCAAAAAACTTCCTTAAAACTTTACAAGGTCCAATATTTTTAAGCTTCAAATTATTATAGGTTCCATTAGGGAACCTTTCCTTTTTAACGTAGGCCATTACTAAATCTCCAATCTAAAAATTCACTTCTCTCCTCTTGAGTTTTTCTCTCTGTTTATACTTCTCTGCACTTTCTTGTAATCTCTTCTTGGTGGTTTCTTGTAGCCCATGCATACTAACTGCAAAGTCTTCACCCTCTGCACTTCTCTTTTCCTATTTTCCCAAATCCCTAAGTTCATATACACCTCTTAGATGCATCCCATAGACAATTTGAAAAGGACTCATACCTGTACTTCTATTGGGTGAATCATTGTATGCGAACTCAGCCTGAGCTAAAGCCAAGTCCCACCATTTTGGATGTTCATACACCAGAATTCTCAGTATATTTCCCAAGCTTCTATTTACCACTTCAGTCTGAGGGTGATAAGCAGAACTAAAACTGAGATTACTCCCCAATTTCTTCCATAGAGTTCTCCAAAAATGACCAACAAATTTTGTATCTCTGTCAGACACAATACTCAAAGGAAAACCATGCAACTTTACAATTTCTTAAAAGAATAGATTAGCAATGTTTGTTGCATCATTTGTCTTCTTGCATGCAATGAAATGAGCCATTTTAGAAAATCTACCTACTACAACATAAATTGAATCATAACCTCTCCGATTTTTAGGTAAACCTAAAACAAAATCCATGCTTATTGAATCCCAAGGCCTAGCTGGAATAGGTAATGGTTGATACAATCCTATGTTTTAAATTCTCCCTTTTGCATGTTGATAGAATCTACATCTTTCAATAAATTTCTCCACATCTTGCTGCATCTTTGGCCAAAAATAAAAATTAGTCTCCAGAGCAAAAGTCTTGTCTTGCCCAAAATGTCCTGAGAGACCCCCACTATGTTTTTCTTGAATTAAATTTTCCCTCATTGAACATCTTGGAATACACAACTTACCGTCTTTGAACATCAATCCTTCCTGCAACATATAATCTAACCACTGGCTTATGTTATGGGTAACTAGATTTTCACAGGAAACATAAATATCCTTGAAATCTACATCCTCTTTATACATAACAATCAAATTTTCAAATCCCAAAGTACCGACCTTAACTTCTTGCATTACCAAACTTATCCTGCTCAAAGCATCAACAAATTTATTAGACTTACCACTTGTACGTTTGATAACGAAGGTAAAGTTATGCAAAAATTCTACCCATTTAGCATACCTCTGATTTAATTTAGGTTGGCTGTTGATGAACTGCAAAGCATGATTGTCAGAATACAAAACAAATTCCCTAGGAATTAAATAATATCTTCACTTTTTAAGAGCCTGCACAACAACATATAATTCTTTATCATATGAAGATTACTTTTGCTTAGCTTCATTCAACTTTTCACTGAAATTTGCCACTGGCCTCTACTCTTGACTTAAAACTGCTCCCACTGCTGTTACAATGGCATCTGTCTCCACTTGAAACACTTTATCAAAACCAGGCAAAGCCAAAATAGGCTTCTCAGTTATTTTCTTCTTCAATAATTTAAAATTTCTATCAGCTGCTTCGGTCCATTTGAAAGGCTGTTTACATACCCTGAAATTATCTATTAAAGGTGCACAAATCTGACTGAAATTCTTAATGAATTTCCTATAGAAACTAGCAAATCCATGAAAAATTCTGAACTCATAAGCATTCCTTGGAACTAGCCAATTTAAAATTGCTTGTACTTTATCAGAATCCATTTTCAGTCCTTCTTCCGAAACCACAAACCCCAAGTAGACCAATTCCTATTTAGGAAGCTACACCTCTTCAAATTTATCAGCAACTTCTCCTTCTGCAAAGTCCTCAACACCAACTTAAGGTGCCTTAAATGTGCTTAAATGTTCATCTCTATTCTGACTAAAAATCAGAATGTCATCTAGATATATTATCACAAATTTTCCAGTAAATTCTTTCAGTACCTCATTCATCAATCTCATAAAAGTACTGGGTGCATTTGTAAGCCCAAATGGCATCACTAACCACTCATATAGACCATCATTTGTTTTAAATGTTGTTTTCCATTCATCCCCTTCCCTTATTCTAATATGATGATACCCACTATTCAAATCTATTTTGGAAAAATATTTTGAATCACTTAAACAGTCCCTTAGATCATCAATTCTGGGTAAAGGAAATGTTTACCTGTTAGTGATCTTGTTGATTGCCCTGGAGTCAATACACATTATTCATCCACCATATTTCTTTGGACTTAGCACAGTAGGTACGTCACAAGGACTCAAGATCTCTTTCACCAATCCTTTCTCCAACATCTCATGTACTTGCTGTCTGATTTCTTCATTTTCTAGAGGGGTTAATATGTAAGATTCTTTGTTAGGTAAACTTGCACTAGGTATTAAGTCAATGTGATGACTAATACTTCTTACAGGAGGTAATTCATTTGGCAATTCATCCACAATAATGTTAGCATACTCATCAAGCAAAGTTTTAACTTCATATGGAAAATCATCTAAATTTGTAGAAGTTAAAATTACATTTGGATTACCAATAAGAGAAAAATGTAGATCCTTTTCTTCCTGAGCTTCTTGTAACAGTTCTTTTTCAGACATCAGCAAAATGCTTGATCCTGAACTTCCCTGAACTGCTTCATCTTCCAAGGGTGACAAGGCATGTCTCTTCACATCTTTCTACAGAGAATAAGTATTCTTCCTCCCATCATGAAAAAATTTCATGTCATACTTCGATGGCCTTCCTAAGAGTATATGGCACACATCCATAGGCATTATGTCACACAATATTTCATCCTTGTAAATACCAATCTGGAACTCCACATTACACTGCTCATTCACCAAGAGCTGATGTCCTTTCTGTAACCAAGACACTTTGTAAGGAGTGGGATGCTTCATCCTCTTCAATCCCAACGTCTCTACCATCTCAGTGGAAACCAAATTATCAGTACTACCACTATCAATAACCATTTTACAACACTTACCTTGTGACTTGCACCTTGTTTTGAACAGACTTTTCCTCTGAACTGGTTCATGTACTTGTTTCTCTGTATTCACCAAGGCTCTCTTCAACATAAGAGCCTCTCCATCCTCTGGAGGATTATTCACCTCTGTTTCTTATTTTAATTCTTCTTGAGCTTCTGCAACATTCACATTTCTTTGACCTGTAGATTTATTTCTTGGACAATCCCAAGACATATGTCCAACCTCTCCACAAGTATAACATCTTACTTTTGTATTTCTACCTCTTCCTCTACCTCCTATGAATCCTCCTCTCTGGAATGATTGTTTGCTACTGCTTGAACTTTCAGGTTCATCTTTATAAGTTCTACCTCCTATGTTTGGAACACCTCCATCTCTTACCATGTTCTTTCCTTTGTTCCTTTGGTTTTTCTTTCTTAGCAATTTTTCTTCTACCTTTAAAGATACCTGACATGCATCTTCTACAATTTTCAAATTTAATAGACTGAGTTCATCTTGTATATCATATCTCAACCCATTGATATACCTAGCTACTCTTTCTAGACCTACCTCTATGTATCCAGATCTAATGTTAAGTCTAAAAAATTCTTCTGTATATTCCTTTACTGTAATAGTCTTCTGTCTAAGGTTCTGTATCTAATGGAGAATCTGCGGTGAGAAGATTTGTTGTCGACGTTTCGAACCAAGCGTGGTTCATCTTCAGGACAAGGCGATGCCTGGAGATTGTACCTCTTTCATTGGTGTATTAATATAGGAATCGTCCATCTCAAGCGAAAGGGATGATTCCTATATTAATACACCAATGAAAGAGGTACAATCTCCAGGCATCGCCTTGTCCTGAAGATGAACCACGCTTGGTTCGAAACGTCGACAACAAATCTTCTCACCGCAGATTCTCCATTAGATGCCATGAATCCTCACTGCGGAATCTTAGCTAACCTTAAGGTTCTGTAATTGTCTAAGAAGATTTAACTGATAGTCCTTAGGAATAAATTGACTTTTAATATTATACAACATCTTATCTCAAGAGTTACTTTTTTTCTTACCTCTTCTTTCTCGATGGATCTGGAGCTCATCCCACCAGATAACTACATGCCCCTTCAATCTGGTAACTGCATATCTTACTTTCTTCTTATCTTTTATCTCTTCAAAATCAAAGTATTTACTCAAATCATTAATCCAATCCACAAGTTCTTCAACATTTAAGTTACCTGAGTACATAGGTACTTCTATTCTTGGTCTGCCACTAGTTTTCATCAACATCTTCAATATTTTAACTTCTTCAGGATCTTCTTCTTCTTCTTCATCAGAGGATTCATATTCAACCTCTTCATCACTGTCATCTAAATTGTTTAAATGGTTCTTTCTTTCCATAGCTTCTAAACTTTCTTCCATTCTTCTCATGTTTCTTTCCATTTATGTTTCTGTAGATTATCTTCCTCGACCACATCCTACAAGAACTCCATGGGCGCGCCCCCTTCTCGGCGGCATATTTCTTCACAAATTAAACTGATCAATTGAATCACTATGCAGAATCTTTGTTCTACTATGATACCAAAACTGATGGCCCGAATGACCAAATATGTCCAAGACTTGTGTTAACAGGTTGAATTTCCTGACATAAATCTTCCTTCCGCAAACTCTACGGAATGCGGGATGCGGAAACGTCTTTCTATAAATTTTGTTCCCTGTAGATCTCCTTCCACAACTCTCCTTTCCACAACTTGTGGGATGCGGAATGCGGCTTCACAATCTTTATTTACACAACTAATTATGTCCACAACGGTCTATTCCGTATGCGGGATGCAGGATGTGGGATCACAATTTCCATATTTCCCTGATTCTGCAAACTCAAAATTTTTGCATTGTTGATTCTTGCGGGTTGATTCTCAACCATTGATCTATTTCCAGATGTAGAATATATTATGACCGTTGATTTCCGTCGCGATCTTTCTTCACTGTTCGATCTCCTTTGAGATATTTCTTCGTAGATCACTAAATTGATCATTGACATAATCAATTTCTCTGCAACTTAGAAGCTAAGAATTTATACATAGAATTTATATGGAGCAAACGTAGGATGAATTCATAATTATATAGATTTATATATCAACATGGAATTCATCAAAACACACGAAATGTAATCCTCTGTTCTTTATTCAATCAGATCGAAAACTCAAACACAGAGAATTTACTTCTTCGCTCCTTCTGTGAACACTCTCTATTATCTCATCTCTCTCTCTATCTGCTACACTCTTTCCCCCCCTTCATTCTATTACATTCTAATCATTTTATAACACTGAGAAAAACCTGTCAGATCCGACTAAGTTGGATCTGAGGACCTAACAAAAGTAAAACCTATCGACAAAGATCAATCCTTGAGTAATCCACACAGGGATCAAGGAGAACAAAGGAAAAATTGCCACTTATTACAATCAAAACTAAATCTATCTACTTGTCAATGAACCCTATCTAGAACTTGATTACAAGGCAAGCTGAATCATGAGTCAATGAACCTAGAGCTAGATGCTAAGCTGATTCATCAATAAATGAACCTCGAGCTGGATGCTCCTGCATCAAAATGTCAATGTGGGTGCTAATGATCTCTATAAAGAATCTCTTATTAACCTAACTAAACAAAACCATACACAAATGTTGATGGTGATACACAGGAAAGAGAGAATGTCTAACCAAGAAGACCACTAATGGGATTAAAAATCCAAATGATGACATCAGAAAGTGAAAAAGGGGTCAGTGCCCAAAAACTAGACATCAAATGGGGATAACACTTTTACACATATATATTTAGGCAAGGAGTTAAAGCAGGGGAGAATTAACAATGCCATAGTCCATTTTGAGATATAGGTAGGCCTCATGGTCATGTTTGGGATTTGAGTGCATATATGAAAAATATATGCACTACATATTCTCCCCAGGGTACGAGATGTAAACTCAACTAAGGGGTGCTTTCCCTACAATTTGGTTCTAGTATTCTTCCAGAGAAGGGGATTGAGAGGCTCCAAATTAAACCCACAAGGGTAAATCCTAGTTCTTAATTCAATATAAACAACAAAAACATTTCACCAAAGAAAAATGTCCAATAGTGAGAGTAGGTCCCTTGTATGAGGGAGTCAAGTATTTTTCATGCTTGAGTGATGAGTGAATGGAACCTTATAAAAAAATTGACATAATTTTCTCCCTTGCTTAAATGAGAACAAAAGATCCATTTTTTAATCAAAAGAGGACTATTTATTGTCATAGTAAACCAATAAGGTTGTACAAGGATCAACAAATAACCAATAGGATATCTCAACTACCCATCTAAGGGTCTTGAGCTCATCCATAGGTTATACACTATAAATGGGCTCTTTGTCCCCCCTATTAGTAAGAAGTAGACATGGATTAGTTTTGCACATGTACGACACACCAATGGCGCACTAGAGAGAAGCCAAGAAGGGAGAAGATCAAATTTTACCATATCAATCCTTATGTGCACCCAAAATGTCAATGTGGGTGCTAATGATCTCTATAAAGCATTTATTAACCTAAGTAAGCAAAACCATACACAAATGTTGATGGCGATCCAAAGGAAAGAGAGGATGTCTAACCAAGAATACCACTATTGGGATGACAAATCCAAATGATGACATTGGAAAGTAAAAAAGGGGACAGTGCCCAAGAACTAGACATAAAATGGGGATAATACTTTCACACATATATACTTAGGCAAGGAGTTAAAGCAGGGGAGAATTAACAATGCCATAGTCCAATTTGATATATAGGTAGGTCTCATGGTCATGTTTGGGATTTGAGTGCATAGATGCAAAATATATGCACTACATACTCTCCCCAGGGCATGAGAGGTGCCATGCAAAGATAAAATGGAAATAAAGGATACAAAAGAAAAGAGTTAAAAAGAAACATACAACCAAGGAAAACATGATATGGATAGGAGGGAGGTCCATTGGATAGTTGTGGAATAGTTTGATATCCCAACATAAGGAGGCAACTGCCTCATGTGGAAAATCACATGCCAATCATGATATCCTTATACCAAAATATTGGAACCATCAATGAGGAACTACAAAGTCTCATGTGGGCACCTGAGAACAAGAAATCCATATAACATAAGACAATGCCACATGCAACTATGCATATGACCAAGATAATGCCAAGGATAGGGGAGAAATGGATGATCTAATTATAGAAAATGTGGAAGGATATACTAATAAAATCACAACAATAAGTATGATAAGAAATACCCATCAAATCATGGAAGAAAGGGGGTTAGTAATAATAGAAATAAACAACTAACTAAAGCATGATATACATATGATTGCATAGGCAACTACAAAACCAGTGATTCTAGACTCTGGAGATCATCTTGATACAAAAACATGGTAGGATATCCATAAACAACAATAAATGACTAAAACATGGAGTCATCAAGCCTAGAATTGTGGAGAGACTAGCTATCAAAAACAAAAGAATAACTAGACTATAAATGTAAAATGCCAATCTAACTATTAAGAGAATTAACAACTAAACTAGATAATGTACACGGTCTTGTCATCTTAAGGAATACAACCAAACCATGAACTACAATCAAGAGGTCAAAGTGCTCAATAACAACAATTACCTGTATAGGTCATGGGGTATAAAGGGTAGAATACCTCTATTGTTTCTCACACATGCAGTATTTCCAGAAAGTGGAGCCCACGCATGCCACTAAGATAATGCCATAACATATATATCCAACATTTTACATGTCTACAAATGAATTCATATGAACCTGCATTTTGAGTCAAATGTCAAGGGGTAGTGGGTAGATGACCCAATAGTAACACAAGAGGAAGTTGAACATAATTTACCTTGACTGAGGAAAAAATCAAGAGGTGATGTCCACTCCTGTCACATACCCCAATTTTGTAAAATAATGATATTTGTTTTAAATTGATTCCTAAGACATTATGTTAAATTTAATGCTAAGTTGAAACTGATGACTCAACATAGTCAAAAGATGTGGAATGTAATTCTGAATATTTTATTTTAATAAATAAAAAGTGGAGACAACAGCTTGGGAGAGCTGTTAATAAGAGTGTTACTGGTCAAATTGGTGGAAGGAACTAGGTGGAGAGAAAAAGACAAGTGGCAGCATCCTCAAACACTTCCTATGTTGTAGGTGGAAACTTCCCTATATTTGGGGTCATGATCCCCCAAGAAAGTGGGATCAGAGCAGGTGGCTCAATTAATGACAACTAACCCAAAAAGACCTAGGCAATCTTTTAAAAGTGCCCAATGTAGAGATCTGAGGCTGCTCAGATATTTTTCCAGGAGAAGAATCATTCAGGTGGAATGCACTTCAAGGAATTCATTGGGAAAAAGGGAAATTGTAAGGAAGGTGTTTTGAGAGATAAGCTGCAGTAACTTGATCTGATACAGCTTTCTAGCTGAGAGATTTGACTAATAATTTTAGGATTGGTATTGAGTCTCAGGACTAGTACTTGATTATTTGCTGCACCTAGTTCCAGCCAGAGAGACCAGAGCAAGCTCGGGGGTCCTGAGGAGTCACTGTTTGAGCACTCTCCAGGAGTTGGTAGGGAGGAACGACCTCCCATTACTGTTGTTGACCAAGCTTTAAGAACAGGTTCTGCTATCTATTAATTTTTGTGTTATTGTCTGTGTGTGATTGAATGGTGCATTTGCAGTTTATAGTGTAAAAACTTAGAGGATAGAATATCGTAGCTTGTTTAGTAACGAATTTATTCTTAATGAGAAACAAATCTTACTTGTGTTTTTCCCCATTTGGAGTAACCCAGATCGTACTCTAGCACAGGTGGTGTATTTAAATGAAGATAGTATGATGCAAAATTAAAATAAGATGTTAGCTTGATTATGAGAATGTATGTTTTCTTTTATTAGTTACCAGAAGAAATAGTATTTTGTACATGGAGTAGGGTTAGACCTAGACAGTGAATGCCAGATTATTAGTAAAGGGGAAAGAAACTATATCATTATATTAACAGTAGTATGTTTGATAGATCAACAGTTCTTATACAACATTCATTTCAGTAATCTTTATATCTATTTTTTTTGTGAAACCAAAGGAAAATAAATAATAGTTGAAGTGTGTAGTGTTAGGTTAAATAAAAATGCTTTTCAAATCTTCAGTTTATTTCTTCTCCTGTTTGGGATAAAAAAAACTACTGTATTTATAGCAACCAAACTGCAAGTAAGAAATTTAAACAAAACTACTAATTACTTAAAGAAAGAAATACAGTTAATTGTTATTACCTTTATTTATAAATTTTAGTGTTATAATCTATATAGATAATATAGATACAAGAGGAATTTCTTTATAAATTATTTAATATAGAAAGTATAAGAATATAATAACAAAATACTTCCTCATTTTACATCTATAAATAAACTAAATACATAGATAATGTATATAATTATAGGAACAATATTGTTTGTAGGTGAAACAACATTCATATCTTATTATAATAAATATTAAGTAAATATAAATTACTTACTTTAAAAGATGTAACTATCAGTTACATAAATACAACGATAAGAACATTAAATTACTTATATTCGAAAGGTTAACAATTATAAAACAATATTTAGAAACTTCTTTCGTATAGAATAAATTAAAGAAAGATAATATAAAAACAATGTACAGATATCCTAGTAGGTAGTATTTAAATAATATTACAGGGTGAAATTCAAATGCAACAATTCGCAGGAAATAAACTAACAGAGTATAAACATGCTCGATTCACCGAGCTCAACCATCCATTACACAATAGAAGTAATAACCAAATTACAGAAGTATATTATAAATAGGAGATAATTTAAAGAAACAGTAAATACATTTCCATATCGCCAAGTTAGGGTAAAACCCTAATACCTCAAAATTTACAACAGAGGTGTTAAACCAAAGAGTTTAAGCTCTTCCAATGCCTCTTGGCTTCAAACAAAATTAACAGAGTACGGATTACCTGCCATCTTTCATTTTGTTTTACATATATATACACAAGTAAATAGATCAAAAGTCAAAACTTACAGTCACGGCCTAAGCCGGAAGCCTCGCATAAAGCAAGGGATTTTTCTTTAATAGAAACAGCGAGCAAAATAAACCCAAGTAAACCAAAACCACGAGGGTTTTGCAGGCCACAGCGACCAACCCTCAAATGCCCCATAAGGGATTGAACAAGGAAGAATTGCCATGGGATATCCAAGGCTTACCCGTGAGCAAGCAGTCGTCACAACCTCGCACCAATCCATGTGGTAGGACAAGTCGATACCTGTGAACATCAAACAGATATTGTCAATGCCTTGCTTATTTAAGTAGACCTATGACAAAATAGAAGTGCAAAAATGACGAAGATGATAATAGTAATTCTTAGCTCAAATATTCACTAAAACGTAACCACCAACAAACAACAGTGCAACCACCAACGCGAGGAGGAGCCAAACCTTCATCTGCCATAGGGAAGTCAGAGATTACTAACACAGTATCTACCAACGGTGACTGAGAGTTGAAGCAACTGGCCAAGCAAGTGTAAACGCTTGGGCCACAATCGTTCTTCAACAAAAATACAATATGCTGCAAAACCCTATGCCCCAACAACTCTGGAAAATGCAAGACCACAACTCTCACCACCAGGCCAAAGAGGAAGGAGACTTTTTATAGTCAGAAGGTTCTTGACTGAGCTAGCCACGATGGTGAAACCCCGGAGAATGAACCACTAACCTATCCCAAGCAACAAACAATTTTTTTTGTGTGACAACACTTCTCTATTGAGCATTCAGGGCGAGCTCACGAGGTGCCGAAGCAACCAGAAAGACTACCAGCAACGAGTTGCAAGCAACAGTGCAGACAAGAACATAGAAGCAGAGCAACTGGAGGCCCGAAGGTGACGGAGGGAATGTCAAAGCTAGGGTTCGAGACTACATTTTTAACCTCACAACACATGGCTACGATGAGTCCACGTAGACAAAATAATTATTTGCATGCACTGGGTAAAACTGTATAGTTCCAGCAGGCAATCATCCAAATGATTTCTCATCCAAATCACGTGATGGGTGAAGATTCTACAAGGTTCGTTAATACCGAATGTCAACCCAGCCTTCACGCTGTAAAATTAAACCAAAGAAACCTTAGAACAAAGGGTAGGATTATATCATAGCAATGCACGACCTAGTCCTTTATACAAGTAAAGGAGGCTTATAATAAAAGTTTATAAAACTTAGATCAAGGTTAAACCATATTTTCATTATGGCGCGCTCCATTTCATGACCCTTTTATTTATACTTTGAAAAATAATCTTTCAACAAACTATTATAAGTATGGCAAGGGTTAAGCCACTTATCATTTAACAAAAGATTCATCAACATAAAAGTTATGCCTTTAAGCTCATCAAGGGTAGGGTCAATATTACTACCCATTATTACACTAACATGATATTCATTCTTTCCATGGTTATAAACCCATTAAGGATATGCCTTTTAGTAACTATAAAAGGAAATTTCATAGAACCTATTCATGATAAGATACCCATCTTGTGAGAATAGCTCTAGTTTTGTATTTAAGTATTTGTTGTTTAAACCATTAAGTTTATAGACAAAAAAATTAAGCATTATAGTATTTCTCAGGGTTGACATCATATAACTTTCGATGATTTAATAATCATAACTGGATATTATCTTCCAAATAAGTTATGTGTAAAAGAACTCAGTGCATCAACACCAACTTAACTCTTTTTGAGAGCAGTTTGTAATAATGTTATAATTCTTTTAAACTTCAAAACTTTAGAAGTTGGAATATTGGTACAAAAAATCATTTATCAATGTGCATTACTTATCACAAGGAGTAACCAAATCTATCATGACATAAATAGTATATGTTCACAATTAAAGATAGATCTTTAACGTAATAACCTTGCCATCCTTAGTCTACATGCAAAGAAAGATTTAAGGCGCTTACCCACACAACAACTATGGTAAACATCGAAGAAGTTTAGTATGCAATAAGAACTATAAATTACAACTACTAGAGAAAAAGCAACTGTCACCAATACTAATAGGACTGAATCTCGTTTCCATGGCGTTTTTAAAAGAATAACGATTTAATGGTTTTACCTCATAAAGCATTTGAATTTGAATAGCATTTATATTTTTTAACTGAGCTATTATTTTGTGACGAACATATATTTGTATGTGTAATGATTATTGATAAGCAACACCGGATCTTTCTTACCTGTAAATCTGTAAGAGTAGGTAACCTTTCTGCATTAGCTCAAAAGCTAAGTAAGCCCAGAATACCAAGACAATTCCACCTTGTGGTCACAAAGAAAAACAAGTCATTAAACTGAAAAAAGAATTATTCTATAAATTAAACATAATCAAGTAGATAATTCAGATTATGAAATCATTAACATATAACTAATTAAAACAATTAGTTGACTGCATTAATGAAGATTATATGTATTTTCAAAATTTTAAATTTTTCAAAAATTATGGGGTTTTGACAACTCCCTTAATGGAAGAGGATAGATAGGCCTATATAAACCAAACCCAAAGAAAATATAAATGTACTATATTATAGGGGATAAACTAAACTAACCTATATGAAATACAGAAAAATAAAACAAGGGATGGCCATTTAAATCAAATCGGGCCCCAGGAAACTAAAACAACCAAGCCTATAACTAGGTGAGGCAACACTACCATGTGACAACAAAATGAAGGATATGCGAGCATGGGAGAAAAAAAATTAGAATGACACACATTAGAGAAAGCACAAGAAGTATCAACCCTACATGAAAAAAAACAAAACAACAGATCACCATTTAAATCAAATCAAGGCCCCAAAAGACTAAAACAACCAAGCCTACAACTAGACAAGACAACACTACCATTTGGAAACAAAGCCACGGAGATGAGAGAATGGGAGAAAAAAAAGTAGATAGACACATCATAGAGAAAGCACAAGAGGCATGAACCCTACTAGTGAGAACTAAAAGGGGAAATATGAAACATCTTAATGCAGAGAAGGGGAAGGCCAATTGGATAGCATAACATGAGTTATTTCCCTTTGTAGTAGAAATAAGAGAGAGAAAATGAGGTCCCACTGCAAATATGGTAGAAAAGAAGTTAGGGGTGTACTTGTATCAAACAAAAGTAAAACTAGATAAATTAAAGGATAAAGAAGCATGACCTTAAGGCTAAGATGATAGTTAGACATGGTGGAAACCCTAGTTACTAACAAACCTTCATAAGAAAACCCTATTAGGGAAGGTTGGGTCTCTACAACTAAAATATGAAGTTTAAGATATATGGACATAATGAGGAAAGTAGAAGAGGGTGGATAATGTAGAGGAATGCTAATCTAATATTTCCTTGTTTGAAGAAATCCAATAATATCTGCCATAGGAGAAGGAGAAGTGTCACTCTTAAATAGAAAAACCTCTCTAATAGGTTCAAGAGGAATGCCATGTTGAGTTCAACCAAATTGTCTTAGGGGAAATGATTGTGGTAATTTTGTAACGGAATTGGAAATCCTTCCTTTTAGAACTTGGATTATATCCTCAACATGATGGGTGTCAACTTTATGGTAATAACACAACACCTAGGGATTATTGTTTGTTATACCAAAATATCGTCATCATGAGCCACGTGTCAACTTTGTGCATAAATCCCTAAAGTTCCCTTCGCTAAAGTACACCGAGTATGAGGTTCTCCCTATCTTTCTACCTCCTCTAAGTAGGATGGTGCACCTTACCTTCAGTCAGGAAGTGCCAGAACCTTGGTGGCACAGGTATAACATTGACAAGGTGTGCCACACTTATCCCTCTTGTAGCATGCGGAAACCCTCCTTTTACGCTCTTGGCCTCCATCCTAGGTGCACCGAGGGTGGTTAAAATCGATAATTGGAAGCTTCAAGCGATTTCTCAAAGCTTGGTGACATGGAGATCTATCCCTAGTTACTAGGAGCGTTGGAATTCGGTTCCCTAACCTAATGGGAGGATCCCTTATACCTCTCCCCTTAATATTCAACCTACTCTATCCATTTAGCAATATAAATATGAAGCCTCTCTCTATGGTGGAGGAAGGAAGGACTATAGTACTCTTATGCTGGTGGAATTTCCTAGGTGACCCCTGCTCATCCTTTGGGAGGAAAACCATCATTCTTTGGAGGCTTGGTTTGGATTTTTGGATGGAAGGCTGCGACGTTGAGGCTTAGGTTGTGATGTTCTTTCTCTATGTATTTCCCATTATTACAGTATTACAAAATATTTCCATAGATATTGTTGTGTTGATAATGTTTAGAGATTTATTTCTTAACTGCTAGCTTAGATCAATTCATATTTAGATATGCTTGTACTATTTGCTTGTTTCCATTTTCTCTACAGGGTTTTGCAGCTTGAGATTTGAGAGCTCTGGAGCTTGGATCAATGAAGAGGAAAAGGATTTGTAGACCTTGGGTAAGTGATCTATGTGTTTAACCTACATCTCTATTGATCTAGGAAAGTAGATTGTATTATGTACTTATTTTTTCTAGATTCACTTGGACTAGGGAGATCTTGCTTGAGTCTGCTTGAATAGATTGTCCACTAAAGGTGTCATATTTTGAGTACATATAGATTATTTGGGATCCTCTCAACACATTTCTTCTAGTAATAATACCACATCTTGGATTTCGTGTTAGATGCTTAAGACAAAGAGATTTGTTTGGGAGAATAAGGAACTCATTGAGAGCATAACTTAAAAATATTATTTTCAAAAGATCGACACTTGTTAAATACACAAGTACCAATTTCGTGGTACACACACTACTTTGATCGCTTGGGAGAAGTGGGTTCTTACATGTTTGAAACATTGCATGAAAATTTTTGTAGGGGATGGCCTTTAAACTTAGGCCAATAATTTGATAAGTTGAAGATCCACATGAACCTTATCCTCTTAGGGAAGGATGCATGTACGGTGTGATCCATTATTGGCCCAAAAGTCACAATCTAAGGAAGATGACGAGGATCTCTTAGGAGGGTCCTAAGGTCCCCATTCTCTTGTTTGAGGTTGTATAAATAAGCTTCAATGTAGTACACTAGTTGGTCACATGTATGGTGTTGGATGCTTCCTTTTGGGAAAGGACCATAATCACAGAAGACCACATGGAAAATACAACGGAGGTTGTGGAAATAGTTAGTGACTACAACCATATTTGGTCCACTCCTACAAATATATAAAGAACAAAAGGAAAGCGATCAAAGCATGATGATGAATAAGACAATATATTTGGAAAGAAGGAACCAATACAGGAAGCGAACAAAAGAATTATCACTAAACCCTTAGTGGTTGATGCATTTTAGGTTATGAATCTGGGTCATGGGATTATGGGTCTTGCTTATGTACTTAGATCTGAGACGAGTGATTCCAAAAATCAGACACTAAGGATGTAGAGCCACTTGCATGTATTATATTGTAGAACCATAAATTAATATAAACGATAATATTATTGTGCCCCTTTAATTTTTTGTGTATGATATAATGGTGTCTCTTTTTGGCCTTATGCTTGTGTCCTAATTTTGCTATGACTATCTAGATGCATGTATGATGAATGTGTTAGCACTGTGTTTGAATTTTTGAATTATGGACTTGAAAGGTTTGAAAATGATCCTATTTAATGAAATTTTGTGGAAGTGCCTTTTAGGTTATCTAGTTAGCAAGTTCTTTCATCAGGAGCCGTCAGATGGAGAGTGGATTTTGGTCTATGGTGATAGATATTTTTGTAGATTGGAACATGTAGCGGCGGAATAAGGGTAAAGTGTGTTGAGCCTCAACGGTTTAGATTCATGATGAGGAGGATCAACGACGAAAATAGATTTCGTGGAGCGGAGATGCGAGGAAGGATTTATTTTTGAGATTTATGGACTTCGTTAAATGATTGCGATGTTGGAGGGTTAAGATCGACACAAGATAAGATCAATGGCTCTAAATCATTCCACACAGTGAACATGCCTGGAGAAAGAAACTTTTTCAAATCGCAGAATGAGTAAGCGGGTAAAAGCATCAGACGGTGGGGATAAGAGAGGAGGTAGATCTGCGGTCCAGAATGATTCCGTGGATTGAACTAGCATGGAAAAGGTCGAGATTTCATTACGCGAAAAGTTGTAGGGACCACAAAGATCAACGGTTGCAATGAGAGATCATTATTGATCAATGAATAGGAAACATTATGCGATCCGAAGTTGCTCACTCGATCAAAGGAAAAAGGATTGGCGGAATGTTAAATTTCTTAGGGATGAACGGTCCTAATGAGGGTAGTTTGGAGAACGACGGTTGATGTTTATTTCCCCAAATCAAGCTGCAGATATTGATAGTGTTGAAACTTCGGTATGAAGACCTGGCATATCAAAGGCTTAGATTGCAAAGAGAAAACATCTACGGTATAGATTGTGTGGAGGCGCACGAGGATTATGCAATATAGAAAACTATAAAAGTGTCTACGTGGAGTTGAAAAGGGTTTGTATTTTCCAGAGCTTTGAGATTGGTGAATTCCATGAATGCATACAGAGTTCCAGCATGGACAGATCAGAGAACTGTGCCAAGTGACAAGGTAGGCACCCTAATACTTCCTCAATACTGTTGAAAATGGATAAAATGGAGGAGATAGAGGTAGTAGAGGTGGGGGATAATGAGGAATTAGGGGTCATTGGTCGGAAGGATGAAGAAAGTTTCGTAGATGAAAATTCCAAAATCTTTGATACTGTTCTACTGAACGAAACAATTGAAATGGATAAAGGTAAACTGAAAGTTCTTAAGGACTAGGGTAGCGATACCTGTGGCATTTTTAGGTCCCTTTTCCATGTTTTCTCTATTAACCAGAACCCCCCATTGCCCTGAGTTTGTTGAATGGTGTGCAAACATTTTTTCTGCAACTGAAGAAGTCATCGTGAATAAATCCAAGTCCAAAATCCTTTGCCTTGTTCAGGATCCTATCATTTGTAAAGCCCTCCATGTCCCAAACAAATTTTTCCACACATCCCAAGAATACAAAGAAGAGAGTATTATACAATTCTTTAGAGAGTCCATAGTCGAAAATAAGGAATATTTCCTGAAGTCTTGTTCAAAACCTGATGCTAAAGTTATCAGTCTGTCTTACCCCATTGAATTGAGTCTATTTAATGAAGAAACCCAGTGGTGCATAACCTTAGCTAGTCAATTTCTAGGTTTAGATACTAATGGCTATGTCACAGAGCCATTGTTGCATCTGATGTTTGTCCAGAGTACCTGTCATGTCAAACCTGAACTTCCAGGACAATCCTTTTAGTCCTGTTGTCTTAAATTTGATGAGTTTCTAGCCAAAAACATTAGTTCTCAGTTAGATAACTTCCACGATACCAGAGTGTTCAGATTTGAATCTTTTTTATTGAGAATGTTCTTGTCTTACAATGAAGATAATTTACAGGCACTTGGGTTAGTGATCATTGATGACATGACCAATAATGACTGTGAATTCATCAAATTTTTTATGGCAGAGATATATGACATTTTCTTTCAAGAAAGATTGCCCAGGATGTTTCCCGAGATGAAGGAAATGATGCAACTATCTCCTAGTAAGATGATAGGAGTTTGGTTCCTGACAGAATTTGAAACAGTTATAAGATTATATGGTTTTGTGCATCAGCCATATATCCTTCCAGCGTTTTTGACGGTCAATATTTTCTCCTTGGAACTGATTAGGCAAAGGCTTACAGTTGAAGAAGAGCACATTTTGAGCTTTAGGAAGAGTTCAAGTATTAATTTTCCCTAGGAGATAGGACCATACACTGTCAAAAGCAAAACTTCCCTACCACTGGTTGATAGTCTTCTCAAAAGCATAGGATTTTCTTTGGGACAGGCCATAAATTACGCACCACAACAGATAATTTCCAAAAGGAGAGAGGCGAACAAGAATAAGCCTTTTGGGCACACAGAAATAGCTGGACTTAGAGAAGTAGAAAATTGGGAAGATTATCCTAACTGTACTATAAAGGATATCAGCATGGAACAAGACTCTGTCTCACCCCTTCCTGGAAACAATTCTTCCCAAATGAACCTATCTAACATAGTTGCAATGGCTGGAAATGTCTCATCGTTGGTAAGTTTTTTAGGAAGTCCAAAGAAAAGGAGACATCCGGATGCCATGGATACTGATGAAATAGATGTTGCTGCTAGCATGCCATAAAAGCATAAAGTTGAACAAGAACAACAAATAGTGTAGGTGAATAAAAGCAGTATGAGAGGGAAGGTGAAGAAGAGCAATGTAAAGGGAAAATAGAAACAAGAAGAGGTCAAAACAACTGGTTTAGAGCTTCAGGAGTATGTATTTGATGGAAAAACTCCAAGCAAGTATACCTCTAATAATATTGGTTGAACACTTACAGAGAGAAGGATGATAAAACTTTTGATGAAACAGTAAAAATATATGAAGAAATAAGAGAGTTACCCAAGCCAGATGTAGCATTGAATACTGTAAGGGATCATGCTACATACAACCTAAGTCTAGCCATGACAGTGGGTAATAAAGTGTCAGAAGTTAATGTGAACCTAGAAAGTATTCCCACTACGAATATCATACACCTCAACAGAGAAACCGGTTATATCTTAAATACCAGATTGCTAAAGGCTACATTACAGATATCCAAGTTGGAGTCAAGTAAAACAAAAACTCAAGACCTCTTGAGGAAAGTAAGAGTTCAGAACTAGGCCCTTAGAGTCAAATTTAAAAGTTGTTGGATGAATCGATAAAGGTGGATGGACATGCATATAAGGGAGTATTGGCTCAAAAGTTGTTGGATGAGAAAGAAAAGGAAATTAAGGTGCTTAAAAAGAAGTTGAAAATTCATTCTACCCAGCTCATTCAAACCTCTAATTTGACTGAGATTGAGAAGGAAAAAGAAGCATTAAAAACTGAGTTGAATGATTGCAAAGCCAAGATATTGAAGCTTGAGGAAAAGGAAAAAACAGTGGGAAGTATATGCTAAGCTTCTGATGGAGAGTGGAAAATATCTAAAAGTTAAGTTGGCAACAAAGGAAAAAGAGTTTCAAGAAAAGTGCAAAGAAGTTGAATATCAATATGAAAATGTTTATGGAGAAATAGATACAAATTCTATGTCTAAGGGAATGTTTCAGATAGGCCTGAAGGATACTGAGCTTACAAAGTTGAAACACCAAATTAAGGAATTTGAAGAGAAAAATGCAAAAGAGGAACAAGAGAAGAGGAAGGTAGATGAGAAATGTCAGGAATTGATAAAGCAAAACGCCAAATTAAACAAGAAAGTAGTTGGCGAGATGGCCTTGCAGGGGGCCAGGCATATGATCTGGGATAAAATCATTTCAGAAGATAACAAGTTCAGACCCTATTTAGATTTCATTGCAGATCAAGAGGATACTTTGAAAATGGCCAAGAAAAATGTTGTGATAACAAAGAAAGAATTGCATAAGAGACCAGTGCGGGTAGATCAAAATGCTATCAATTTTCTAAGCACCTTATTAGAAGAGCAAACCAGTAGGTGTGGTATCCAAAACAGAGTTGCTGTTATTTCTGGAGCTAGAAAAGTGGTTGGAAAACTGACCGAGGAGGATATGTGTGGCCACCCACCTATTCCACTTGGGACCCCACCATTGTTTCTTTTAGTTTTCCAGTTTCCTTAATTGTAGCACAATTTACTATTTTTGACAGTTTTTGGGTCCTAAACTTCTGGAGCCATTTTGAGGCCCTAAACGACATTTTTTCGGCATCGAATGGTCAGGAAAATATGATTCCGTTTAAAACTCAATATTAGTTGTTTGTGGATGTATTCCTTGAATGGATATTTCTAACAATGTATCATGCACGTCAAACGGAGGTAGTATGCCAAAGTTACAATCCCGGGAAATTGAAGTACCAAGTTACCCAACAGGGCCCACATTCTGGTGTTTCACCTCCTAGGGTTAGGTTTTTGGATGTGTAGGGTTTCTCAATAATATATAGGCCCTGGAGCCTCATTGTAACACAGAGTTCAGAGGCATGTATCTGCCACATCTCTTCTCAGAGATAAGCTACCAACACTCTAGCTAGTTTATTTCCATTCTGTATGTAAACAAGTTTCAGTTCTTTGATTAATGAAGTGAAGTGTTATTTCCACTGCATATTTGTTTCTATGGTTATTTGTGTATTCTGTTGTGTTCCTGCATAAATCCGGATCAGTGGTATCAGAGCAATCTGCTCTTTCTTGATCCTTCTTTTCATGTCCCCAACGAGGGCGGGGTATAAAGAGTTAGGGATCGATTTGGTTGAACCTTTGCAAGATCAGCCTCACAAATCCCGACGGCCGCCCATGGGGGATGAAAAGAAATACGAGGGAGAAAAATATCTTATCAAAATTTTGCTCGAGGAGTCCCTTGAAAAAAAAAGGAACACGATGATGGATAACTTCTCCCAAATCCTTCAATGACTTCTCACTGGTGGCGCATCTGCATCTAGCAGCCACTCTAGAGGTGCAACCCCTTTTAAGGTACAAGTAAACTTCGACATTCCCATATTTAATGGCTGAATAGATGCAGACGCCATAGATATATGGTTGACTCTATTAGAAGGATATTTCTTTGTTCATGACTTTTTCGACCGGGAAAAGATTACTTTTTCACTACTCAAAGCCGACCCCCATGTCAAGGACTGGTGGGAAACCTACTGTGAGAGAAAGGACGAGGAGAAACCCTCTCTATTCTCGGCTGTAACCACTTGGAATTCTTTCTGAGATGCCATAAAGGGAAAATATTATCCCGTGGGGAGCTATGAGGACAAGTACATACAATGGACTACGCTGCGGAAATAAAGAGATCAAGATGTGCATGAGCTGACGAATCTGTTCCATAACCTACACACTAAGTTGGGTATCAAATATTCAGAGAAACATTTGTTTCTAAAGTACCTCAGTTGTCTACATAGATACATTCAGGAGGAAATGGAGTTCCTCGATATCTCCTCGCTTGGTACGACATACTGGTATGCTTCCAAAATTGAGCAAAAATTCAAACAGACAAAGCGAGACTTTGGATCTGCGAATCAGAAGCAAGCAAAAGGTGCCCCCAAACCACATAACCAAGGACACAACCAAGGCATGGTGACTCAAGAAAACTTGCCAAAGCTGCAAGCAAAGAGAAACATTGTGAAGCCGAAGAAGGAAGTGGGAAAGTGGTGCGAGTTCCACAAGAGCACCGCTCACAACTCAAGTGAGTGTCGGGCCAAGCAGTCACTGGTGGTCGATATAAAGGCTTCCAAATCAGATGCATACTATGACACTGAATCAGTACCCAAGAAGGGGAATGGCAAAGGGAAGAAGATTATCAATGCAGAGCCCAATGACACCGTTGCCACCACAAAGATCCAAAAGGAAGAACCAGAAGATTTAGAGGAAGAGGAGCGTCTTTTCCACTCCCAGATGTGGGTAAAGGGTTCCCCGCTACAGTTCATTATCGACAGTGGGAGCCAAAAGAAGCTCATTTTAGCAGAGGTCATGAAGTGGTTGGGCTTGCCAACCATAGTACATCCACAGCCGTACACCATCGGGTGGCTCCACCAAGGACGAGATCTCTGCGTTANCCCTACAGCATCAAGCCCTTCACCGATGAGGTATTATGTGATATTGCTCCTCTTGATGTTTGTGATGTATTATTAGGTCAACCATACTTATGGAAGCAACATGGTGTGTATGAGTCTCGACCTCTCACTGTTATTATTACATTGGGAAATAAGTTTTACAGGATACTAGAGGTACCACCTCCTGCTACTATCTCTTTGGTTACTACAAAACAATGCAATAAGCTCATTTCCAAAACTGGGAAATTTGTTTTCTTGATGATCCACCATCAGGGAAAGAAGAAGATCGTGGCCATGAACTCCAGATAGGGCCCCTCCGCACGACACCAACAAATGGACAAGGTCATGGAGGAGTACCAGGACATATTCACCTCACCCACAGGGGTGCCTTTGCACTGTCAAGTCAAGCACCCCATCGATATGACCCTAGGTGTGCCGCTTCCTAAGGGACTGATCTATCGATGCTCTATTATGGAGAATGATGAAATCAAGAGGCAAATTCAAGAGCTGCTGCAGAAGGGTCACATCCGACCAAGTTCATCGCCATGTGGGAGCCCGATTATGTTGGTACAAAAGAAGGATGGGACTTGGAGACTATGTATTGACTATTGGGTGCTGAAAAATATCACTATACGGAATAGGTACCTGATACCACATATTCATGACCTCCTAGACTAGATTAAAGGGGCAAAATATTTAGCAAAATCAACTTAAAGTCCAGGTATCACTAGGTACCGTTCGAACCGACTGATGTGTGGAAGACTTCCATCAAAGCCAAGGAGGGCCTTTTTGAATGGTTGGTCATGCTTTTTGAGCTAATGAATGCTCCCACAACCTTCATGAGACTGATGGATGACATCTTTCATCCATTCACCAACTCATTTGTAGTAGTGTACTTGGATGGCATCCTGATATTCAGCCAGACTTGGGAAGAGCACCTCCACCACATCCAACAGGTCCTCCAAACACTGTGGCAAAGTGCCAATTTGGACAAGTGCAGTTTTGGCATGACCTAGGTTCAATATCTGGGATACATTATAACTGAGTGTGGGGTACATGTGGATCCAACCAAGATCCAAGTCATTCGGGATTGGCCAGCCCCAACTACTTTAACAGAGCTTCGTAGCTTTCTGGGTCTTGCTAATTTCTACCGCAGGTTCATGTTGGGATTCTCTCATATCACTTGGCCCTTGAGTCAAGTCACCAAGGGAGGAGCGAAAGCAAAATTCTTCTGGTCAGCAACTCAACAGAAGGCGTTTACAGAATTGAAACATCGCCTCTGCTATGCCCCAGTGCTCACATTACTAGACTTGCAACAACCATTTGATATCGAGACAGATGCCTCTGACTATGCTATTGGGGTAGTCCTTACTCAACAAGGGCATCCAATGGAATATCACAGTGAGACACTATCCGACACAGTCCGCAAATATCCCACTTATGAAAAAGAGATGTATTCCATTGTAGAGGCTTACCGACAATGTAAGCATTACATTTTGGGAAAGGAAATGATCATCCACACAGACCACCGAACTTTGTAGTTCATACAAACACAAGGGAAGTTACAGAATGATTGCTATCAGAAGTGGTCCACATATATACAATAGTTTCATTTGAACATCAAGTACAAGAAGGGAAGCACCAATAATGTTGCAGACTGCCTCAGTCGACCACCAATCATGGAGATAACCACAGTGCGCAACTCTTGTGGGTACAAGAGTTATAATTGGCCACTTCTCTACAAGAGTGATCCAGAATTTAGCCACACATACAAGACGCTCTTGGAGGGAAAGAAAGTTCCAAAATTTCACCTCCAGGATGCACTACTATGTCACATGGGACACCTTTGTGTTCCTTCAAGTGAGCGTGCCAAGATGATTTTGGAAGCGCACTATAGTCAGGTCGCTGGGCATTTTGGGGTCGAGAAAATAGTGGTAGTACTGTAGAAGTATTTCTATTGGACGAACCTTCGACATGACGCCAGGAAGTACATCCGATCCTGCACTACCTGCGCCATTTCCAAATCATCCATAAAGAAGCAAGGCCTCTATACTCCATTTCCTAACCCTAGTCAACCTTGGGAATCCATCTCCATGGATTACATGTTGGGCCTTCCTTCTACTAAGCATGGCAATGACTGTGTGTTCATGGTCATCGACAGATTCTTAAAGATGGCCATAATAGAGGTCTACAAGAAGAATATCATAGCAGAAGCCACTGCTAAACTCTTCTTTGAACGAGTGTGGGTGCACTTTGGGACCCCATAGTCTATAATCTCAGATCGGGACAACAGGTTCCTTAGTACATTCTGGTCTATCATATGGTCAATGCTAGACACCAAGGTCACAAAGTCCACAACTTTCCATCCCCAGACTGATGGCCAGAGATAGGTCATCAATAGGATGATCATACACATTTTGCACATGTACAACTCAAAGCGTCCATGCATATGGGATGAGAGCCTCCCCTATGTACAACATAGCTATAACCGGGCCCTCCACAACTCAACTGACCACAGCCCCTTTCAGGTGGGCTTGGGATTCAAGCCATTATGTCCCATTGACGTAGCCATGCCATTTACAGCTGCTTAGGCTGATTCAGCTCATGTCTAGTCTGAAGTTTCCAAGGCGAACAGCTGCATTGAGAGCATTAAAAAAATTCACCAACAGGTTCATGACATATTGGATAGATCCAATGCTAAGTACAAGTAGCGGCATGATCAACATTGGGTGCAACACACCTTCCAGGTGGGTGACAAAGTGTGGCTACATTTGCATAAGAAACACCTCGTTGGACCCCACCGCAAGCTTTTCCCACTCCGATATGGGCCATACACCATCACCAAGGTTGTCGAGGACAATTCCTTCGAGCTCAGTATTCCACCATTCCTTGGTCTGCACCTAGTGTTCAATGTGGACTGCCTTCGGCCCTACTTTCCACCTCTACTGGACACATGAGACATGGAAGAACAACTCACACCAACAAAGTTAAACCCCGACTGCATGGAATAAGCCACAACTGATCGAATTATGGACACACAGATCAAGAACACCCACCAGCAAAAGATCCAGCTATATCGAGTTGTCAAAGCAGGCCAACTTCTTCACCAGGGAAAGTGGCTCACCAGGGGCCAAGTTCAGCAGAAGTTTCCTCATCTCATGGAGGAACTCAACGCAATGGGGACCATTGCTTCCTAAGGAGGGAGGAATGATCGAGGAGGATATTGGTGTCCACCCACCTATTCCACTTGGACCCCCACCATTGTTTCTTTTAGTTTTCTAGTTTCCTTAATTATAGCACAATTTAATATTTTTGGCAGTTTTTGGGTCCTAAACTTCTAGAGCCGTTTTGAGGCCCTAAACAAGGTTTTTTTGGCATTGAATGGTGAAGAATACATGAGTCCATTTTGGACTCAACGTTTTCCATTTGTGGATGTAGTCCTTGAATCGATCTTTCTAACGATGTATCATGCACGTCAAATGGAGGTAGTATGCCAAAGTTACGACCCCGGGAAATTGATGTACCAAGTTACCCAACGAGGCCCACATTCTAGTGTTTCACCTCTTAGGGTTAGGTTTTTGGATGTGTAGGGTTTCTCAATAATATCTAGGCCTTTGAACCTCATTGTAACACAGAGTTCAGAGGCATGTAGCTGCCACATCTCTTCTCAGAGATAAGCTACCAGCACTCTAGCTAGTTTATTTCCATTCTGTATGTAAACAAGTTTCAGTTATTTGATTAATGAAATGAAGTGTTATTTCTATGGTTATTTGTGTATTATATGTTGCGTTCCTGCATAAATCTTGATAAAAAACATAGGATGTTGGATACTCTACAGGCCAATATTGATATTATAGATCATAAAGTCAAAGAGGTGATTGAGTTATTTAAACCATTGGTAAACAGGGGGATTCCTTTCTTCTGGGAAGAAAAAGGACCATTACTATCTTAGAAGGAGTATTTGAAGCAATAAGTTATATGCAGGTTAGACAATAGCAGGTTCATAGATATGTAGCAAGACCTGTCTGGAAAAAACATCTTTGATAAATTAGCTGGAGAATTTGAATTACTATTTGATTTTAAAGCCACTTGTGCTACAATACCTAATTTCTCATACACAGAATATGGAGCTCAAAGTACTAGCACATGACATGGTTGTTGCAACTTTGCCTGGTTCTCATCAATGGAGATCAATTCAACAATATGGATAAGATAAGTTTAGACTATAACCATGAAGATAGCAAGGAGGGTAGCGCAAAGATATTTTCTTCAAAGCATGCCTAGTCACGAAAACCTCTCTCATATTGCATACAACTGTCATCAGCTGAGATGTGCAGAAAAAGGCTTTGTAACCTATTTTTTAGTAGTCCACATTTTATTTCTGTCTTATGTAAATTGTGGTGTATATGCCATGTTCGAGTTGGTTAGAAGTCTGTTCTCCGGTTTGTAACTAATTTTGATTCTAATGTCGGTCTAGGAGGTCCGAGACATTATAAATTTACCTCCTGCAGAGGGAGAAAGAGTTGGAACTCAAGTAATTTTGGAGTTGTATGTTTTCAAGTGTTGTTTAATAAAATTACAGAACCAAAGTTGGTGTTTTTCAAGAGATTCATGTGTTATTCTATGTTGCAGTCTGTATTTTCCTTTCCCATGTGAATGTTTTTTCAGTTTATTTGTTCATTATGTTTTCTTTCACGTCTAGAATGAGGGTATAACAGTTCTAGAATTCATGTTAGCATTCTCTAGCTATTCTTTTCAGGTGTCCACAAAACCTTTCTTCTAAAATTAATATAGAATTGATTTCATAATGCTTTGTGTTGATGGTCTGTTCATGTTCTTCATTTTCCACTAGACAATTATAATTTGACTCTGACTGGGTAGCTATCTTGCCTCTGTGTTAAAATCACCTTGCATGAAGTTCTGTTATCTATATTTCACATCTTGACTCCATAGCCCAATGGTCCTGTGTCCTGTTTTAACCAATCTTACAAACTATACACATTTTCACTTGTATATATCTGGACTTTTTAATATTTTGTGAGAGATCCCTCTCGGAAGAGAAGAAAGCCAGTCTTCCCTTCAAAAATGGTTTTTTTGTTACTTGGGAATAAGCCTTCACAACATTTGGTAAATTTCTAGAGCTAATAAATTGGCGTCGTTGCCGGGGACGAAGGTGCATATCAACCTTGGGAATAACGACAAGGATTGCAAAGTTTCAAGAAAAAGATTTATGTGGGAAAACATGAGTTTCTACATTCACAAGAAGGTTGTACATTTTCCCTAGTGACTTCACACTCATTTTGAATAGTATTAAGTGAGACATCCTGGATTTCAAAAGAGTTCATATAAGAGGTAATCCTAATACTGAGACTTTGCAAAGTGTGGAAAATCTAGAAAGAATATTTATAAATAGAAATAAAGAAAAAGTAAATAGTCCTCAGTTCGATACGTCATCATTTCAAGATTTACATAACATATCAGAGTCTGAATGGGAAACTAGGGTTGAGAGAGTATTGTCAAAATCAAAGTCTGAATCAGACCTAAAAAAGGTTGAGATTAACCCTACTATATTGGAATCATATCTTCTTGACGCTTTGTGCTTAAACCTTGAGACCTCAGCGAAAGCTAAAAAAGTTTCCCCTATTTTTCAGAACTTTAAGTTTCCTATCTCCCAGCCTATTCAGAATCCTCCGGTTGTTCAACCTGTACCACTTACTCCAAACCCACCTATACCAATGGCTACAGCTAGATTTGCTCCATTGTCTCTACCTGCAGTATTGCATGACCTTCCTTTGAACTATGCCTAAAGAATTTCACTGTATTATGGAGAAGGGAATTTTTATGCAAGGTATCACATGGGTAAGTTTGATGATTTCATAGATTTAGAGGAATTAGATCACGAGGATTTCAATATGAGGCTATTTGCATAGAGTTTGTCTGGGGAATCCAAGAAATGGTATAAATATTTACCTGCTAGGTCTATTCCAAACTTTGTAGATTTCCAAATTGTGTTTTTGGAAAGATGGGATGATAAGCAGAGTCCATTACAAGTCATGTCCTAGTACAATAATCTTAAGAAGGGAGGTTTTGAGTTAGTCCATGAGTTTTCTAGTAGGTTCATGAGGGTCTATAATTCAATACCTACTGATATTAAGCCTTCACCTGGTGCTACCAAACTTCATTATGCCGAAGCCTTTGCTAATGATTTTGCATTGTTGCTGAGAGAAAGAAAATCAACTACTCTTCATGCCATGTTTACAGATACATTAGAAGTAAAGCCAATATGATGGCACGTGGGAAGATAAAACAAAGGGCAGAGGTTGATAGGAGGAAAGGTAGAGAAGAAATGCTGTCCACCTCTGTTGTTTCTTCACCTAATGATGTAAAATTTGAAATGATGCTGACAGTAATGGAAAAGTTAATGGACAAACTAACTGTGGAGGCTATACCAGTGAATTGAGAATAGAACGAACCTCAGATTAGAAACCCTAATTTTAGAAGGCCCATTCCTCCCCCACCCCCACAGAATAGACAAAGAGATATGAGGAATCCAAGGAACCAAGAAGATCAGCCGGTAAGACCACCATTCCCTAAAAATTATGTGGATGATAACAATGGTGCATAGTCTATTATTAAACTTGCACAGTGATCTAGGGACTAAACACAATTTCATCAATAGATTAATGACAATAATTCATGAAAATGGTGAAAAAGGGCTACAGAATGAGTAGCCGCACTGCATATTCACACAAAGAATGATAAATTACATTACAATGTCATGCTACAAGCATGAATGAGAAGCAATTCGAATTCCTAAGGAGGTCATTCGAATTGAATGAGTGAGTCTAGCTTAACCGAATGTAAGCCATAGTCAACACTAAAGTTAACCACTGATCAAAACCCTAATTGACTCAACTGATCCCTAACTGAAGTCAGAGTGCAATAAATGACTGAGTCTCAATTGAAAGAGATTAGACACATGTCACAGCAAGCCAACCATCAAGTGGTAGTGCTTCAATGACTCCAATGAACCCCGATGAGGTTAACTAAAGTGTAACTGAAGATCAGAAGTGGTTGGAGGTGCCCCTGTTGAATCCAGTTCATTAAATAATCATTAAATAATCAATTTAATGAAGGGAGGCACCTTCACTACCCTGTTTAACTAATTGTAACCATCAGTTAGCAGTTATGTGCATTAATATCACTCATATCATCCCCGAAGTGCTCCAATTAGCCTCCTCGAATGTAGGAGAAGGATAATTTAGCCTCCTTAACTGAAGGTAGGCGTGGATGTGATCTAGCTGATGACATTTAATGATCCACTGATGTTAATTAAGCCAATAATACTTAGTATAGTGGTTTAACTAGGCCAAATTGACCAAAATGAGTGTGTAAGGTGGTAAATGTCTCCAACGCCCCCCCTTAAGCTATACTCAGGAGGAGTAGAAAACATAAAGTGCATAAGAATGCTAGGGCCGCAGCAAAAAAGGCCATAGGTTAGCCTGTACAATAAAGTAGCTGCTTAATATAACCAAGGAAATGGGAAAACCTCATGGGAAAAATACCCCCCCTCAAACTAAGCAGTAGATGAATATGTCTGGAGGAATCTTCCACTTTGGAAGAAGAACAATGCACTCAACTAAATCAGAAATATAAACAGTTGCACGGTGAAAACTGGACCCGTGTAGAGTAGCTGAAATCATCTGAAGAGAGAGAAAAGGTTCTTGAGGATTTGAACCATGTGTGGAACACTCAAGAAATTGATATGTTTCATCCTTGAACAGAAAACCATGAGTGGTAAAATCAGCCCCAAATTCTTAGGAGCAAGTGTCCAAGCAGGATGCAGAATGTCTTCCTCTTTACTAGTTCTGTGAGGAGATGAGCATGTGACCGAAGGTAGAGAAGCCATGGGACTGTGGAGAGAAAATGATTGAGCTCCATACTCTGATATAACTTCATAAACAGCTAATGATTCACAAAATAAAATATCAGCAACCTCATATGAGGAAACTAACACCAAATCCCCATCAGCAGTTTTGAAGAGAAAGTGCGGTACTTGATTTTTCACACCGGAATTGGTGAGAGCAGCTACAAGCATGACTGAAAGCTCTTAGAATTTAACATATGAACCAAATAATATCATATCAAAAAGTAAATTAGATCTAAATAATTTCACAACAGATCCAAAACTGTGAAATGAAATCAAATCCCCAGCAGCAGTTTTGTAGGAGTCTTGCAGTACTTGTTTCTTCACACCGTTGATGTTGATGTAATTGTAACTTCGGAATGTATTCATCCGTATTTCCTATGTATTGTAACCCGATGTTTATTCTGGGATGTATTGTAATGTATTTGAGTCATGTCATACCCCGATGTTTCGATCGGGAAGTTTCTATAATGAGTAAGTCATGTCAAGTCATTGTGGGTAACCCTCCTATTGGTCAAGGGTTAAAGTCCCCACAGTTGTGGGGCCCTTGGGTTATTAGACTATCCTAGTGAAGTAGACCCTAGGTGAGTCATTGTAAGTCGGGGCAATAGTCCCCACCATTGTGTTACCCTCCTATTGGTCAGAGGAGGCAAAGTCCCCACAAGTGGTGGGGCACTAGGGTTATTAGGGTTATTAGACACTCCTAGAGATGTCAGCTCTAGTAAGTAATTGTTAAGTAAGTCCGACATGTTGGAGTTCACTTCAAGTGAACAGAAGAATATAAATAGAGAGTGAGAGCCTCTCTATTTATCACTTGCAACACATCACTCACTCACTCAAGTGTGGCGCATTAGTGAGGAAGGAAATACACTGGGACTAGACAAGAAGAAGACTACTGCTGTCGGGAGTGCATCTTACTGTTTTGGGGTCTTACCATTTTGTGCTGATTCTATCTCTGAGGAAGTTGTGGGGTTTTCTCTTTTATGGTTTCCACGAGGAAAACTCTTTGTGTCTCTTGTCTCTTGTGTTGTGCTTATGTTTTATTGCTTTGCTTGTTATTCTCTCAGTGAAAAGATCCTAAGATCATAATGCTAGCTTATATGATGAAAAACTATCATGGTATCAGAGCTAACCTGAGAAGAAGACATTGTGCAGCTACAGAAGCTAGGGCTTCTTACTTTTTGGGTCTCTCTCCACAATCTATCAGCAAAAGTATGCTAGGATGACTCTCCATTGAAGGGTGCATCTTTCTGTCGAAGTGGAATTCGATTCTGAGCATTTTCAGTTTTTGATGTGGAAATTAGGGATTTCTACAGAAGAGGAATTTTTGAGTGAGACCAGCATAGGATTTTTTTCCTCATCAAAACCGAAGTTTAGAGACCTGGATCAAGAAATTTGGTTGGGTGAAACTCCGGGAAAGTCAAACCCTAGTTTGACCCTGAGCTAGGAAAAACCCTAAATACTAAAACTGATAAGTTTTGGTAAATTCGCTATATTCTAAGTTTGGCAAAGTCTCAGAAGCTAGAAATTGTAAGAGATGAAGATACAATCCTGATGAACACTGTGTCCACAAAGCAGTCTCAGATTCTCTATAGTCTGGGAGATATGATCCCTCTAAGTTAGGGTTCCAACCTCTTCCAGAATTCATCCTTAAACAAGAAACCTGAGGAGAATTGCAATATCTTGGGCTACAGAGGTCCAAATGGAATTTCTGAAGATTTTCTAGAATGGGCATGGACTTTACTTTCATTGGTCTGAAGATAAGACTCAGAAGATCAACCAGTGACACGTGGCATGCCGTACAACTTCGTTGTTCTGAACAGTCCTGTAACAGGTCACCTTGGTAAAACGATCATAAATCCAAAATGGTGAAACCAATTCTGATGAAACCTACAGTGTTGGATCAGGGACAGGTGATGTTACCTCAATGAGAAATTTCAGACACATAGAAGTATTAATTTCAGAGATATCATAGAAACAGTAACAGGCATTTCTGCAGAAGAAATTGGAAAATTAGGGCTTCCTGTTTCCGGAGCTTCCCTCCACTGTTTTAAAAAAAGGAGTACATTGGATAGATCCATTTGAAGAGATCTGTCTGTCTATCCAATCAGATCTGAAAGATTCCAAGTTTTGAAAATTAGGGTTTATGTGACAAACCCTAGATCAACTAGCTCCGGAACCAAGACGGACACCTCGAATCGGTAAGATCTAATCCTTTGCTATTTTCATTTGAGGTTCTCATTTCAAAGTAATCTATTACACCAGCTTGATGATAAGCTTGGTGAATTTCATAACTTCCAAGCATAGAAGTATTTGATCTCTTTGAAGAAAATGGATTGGACACCTACATGAGTATAGAGGTTCTAGTTTCAGAGGGAGATGAGGCTCAAAGCCTTACTTAAGAAGAACTTGGTCAAGGCCAAGAAGATCATTGCTGATTCAGTCATGAATCAACTTGTATTACAAGTGTCTCCCTAAAGACACCGATGATGGTTTGATTCCTTGACCAAGCTATTTGAAGGGAAGAACAAAAATCATAATATGACCTTAAGAAACCAGTTGAAGAATGTGAAGATCCAGAATGCAGAGACCATGTAGTCATAAGAGTCTCTCAAATCAAGAACAACTTGAAGCGGTAAAAGAAGAAGTGAAGAATGCAGGAGTGGTGATGGCCACCTTAAATGGCCTCCCAGGATCATGGGATTCATTTATGTAAGGAATGTGTGCTAGAAGGAAGTGATTACTTTCAGCAGACTTCGAGAAGAAGAAGAAGCTTGACTCATAAGAAGAGAAGAGAAGATGGGAGCAATTGAAGATCAAGCTCTCACCATCCAAAGAATATCCCTCAAGCAATGAGGAATATGAAGATCTCAAGTCTTGAAGAACTTCTTATCCACCCTAGCATTTGGATAATAAACGATGCTATCATGAATGAAGAAGATGATGAAGCTAAAGGCTCAAGAAGGAGTATACCCACGAAACAAATAAAGATAAGTATTCAATTGTCATTTCATGATATTATTTTGTTATGCATTTGTTTATATTCAGTTGATGTATCATGCATGATAGGTTGTTTGCATTAACGACAGTATACTACTAATATGCATGTGATGGGTAAGTAGCTCATTGTGCTATACAACTCTCGATTGCTACTTATCTAGAATGAAACCTCTTTGCTAACATATTGGATTAGTGCACAATCTCAATGTTGTCCTGGTAGAGATGGAAGGCATCTAGAAAGTTTCAGTGAGATATGGATGAATGTTGTATTGGCTAAAGTAGTTGCATGATCATATATTTATGCATAAGCATTTGCCAGTATGAATATTCCTTATGAAATGTTCTAACCATACAAATGCATTTGACTTGTAGGAAAGATCGCATACATAATCACCTACAAGCAAAGAAGAATGAAGACTTGTTCCGAAGAACAAGTGACGACATTTCAAGACAAAGAATAATATGATGAATGTAGTGACATCATTGATGCAGAACCTTCCACCCATGAAGAAGTAACTAAGAAGAAATGGAAGACCAGTTCAAGAAGAATGATGTCAGGGCGTAGTATCGAGACCTAAAGAGAAGTTCATAGTTCCATCATGCAGTAGATGGAAACATCGTGGGATACAAAGCAAGATTCGTAGCATGAGGCTTCTCACGAAAATAAGGCATAGACTATGAAGAAACATTTACAGCTGCTAGAAGTGAAGTCACATGACATAATCATGTGTGCAAATGAAAGAAGGCCTTGTACGAGTTCAGAAGACACCCATGGGATAACACAAACATGATGAGATTGATGAATATCTTAATCGTTGCTACAAGTTTGATAAAAGATGACAAGCTCACAGATGGATGTGAGAAGAACTTTTGGAAAAGTTCAAAATAGAGGATCTTGGTATCCAATGATCCTAGATGGACACTACTTGTCACTCTGGTACAGAATGTTCAATGCATAGACTACAGAAGACAGAGGGAGTATGATGCTCCACTTCAGAGGGAGTGACTACAGAATATCTTGAGGTTCGACATGGTACGATAGGATGGGAATATTACTGATGACTCTAGGCTTTACTGAGAGTAAAGTGGATTCCAACCTTTTCTTCAAGGTTGAAGGCGGAAGACCAGTGATGCTCCTGTTATGTGTCAATGCACTATTGTTCTAGGCATGGAGGTGTGGATAGGGGAAGTATGCAGTAGAGATCCTGAATAGGTTCAGGATGATGGATTGCATGACCACACCTATGGCATCGAACCTGAAGCTATTGATTGATGCTTCATCAGATTCGGTTGATGCTACAATGTATCATCAGATGATTGGGTCATTGATGTACCTGACGAGCACGAGACCAGATATTTGTTTTGTTGTGAACACCTTGAGCCAGTACCTGACAGATCCGAGAAGTGTTCACTTGATTGCTGCAAAGCATATTTTGAGGTACCTGAAGGGTACAATTGATTATGGGCTCAAGTAGGATGCGAATCAAAAGATTAACCTGGAAGGTTATGTTGATTCAGATTAGGCAGGCAGTGCCATCGATAGGAAGAGTACTTTAGGATGTTGCTTCAGTATGGGATCAGGTGTGATCTCTTGGTTTAGCAGGAAGCAATCCTGTGTGGCATTGTGTACAGCTGAAGTAGAGTATGTCACAGCTTGTTCAGCTAGTTGTGAGGCAGTATGGCTGCGGAAGCTACTGTCTGATATATTTGATCTCCAGTTGGATGCTACTTGTATACATTGTGACAATCAGAGTTGCGTGAAGTTGTCAGAGAGTCCAGTATTCCATGACAAGTCGAAGCATATTGAGATCAAGTATCACTATATCAGGGATATGGTGTAGAGAGGAGCAGTGAAGCTCCAGTATGTTGCGACAGAGGAACAAATAGCTGATGTGTTGACGAATCCATTGGCTAGGTTGAAGTTTGAGTACTTCAGAGAGAGACTTGGTGTTCTCTAGATTGAGGTTCCCTCCAAAATAAAGTGATGAGACCCAAATCCATTCTGACGAGTAGGTCATATGTAAGGGCTGAGCCATTCTGTCATGGTGAGAGGATTCAGTTCCTTCCATGTTAGATATGAGTGCTAGAGATCCAAGGGCCATTCTGACGAGGGTATAGGATTCAGTTCCTACCAGGTTAGATGTGAGTGCAGGCCATTCTTTCAAGTAGGACAGATGTAAGGGCAATTTCCACTCTTCGGGAGAGTGGAGGCAGCTGGTCCGTTACCAGGTAGCTCAGTCAGGGAATGGGGGCCATTCTAACGAGGGTGTAGGATTCAGTTCCTACCAGGTTAGATGTGAGTGCAGGCCATTTTGTCAAGTATAACAGATGTAAGGGCAACTACCACTCTTTGGGAGAGTGGAGGCACCTGGTCCGTTACCAGGTAGCTTAGTCAGGGACTGGGGGCCATTCTGACGAGGGTGCATGATTCAGTTCCTACCAGTTCAGATGTGAGTGCATGCCCTTCTAACGAGTAGGTCAGATATAAGTGCATAGCCATTTCACAGATGGTAGTTGATGTGCCTACCATGCTGGTGAATGTGAGTGCTGGGCCTTTCTGACGAGAAGGTTAGATGTAAGTGCTGGGCGAAGACCTACCTGGTGGCTAGGCCTACAACCAACATTAAAAAGGGCTGGCTCTGTAGAACTTCCTATGATGAGATAGTACACACATGATGATGACCAGAGATGATCTAGATTGAGCTATGATCCAGATCCAGTTATGATGACTCCGAGAGATCCAGATCGAGTGATGATCCAGATCCAGTACAGTGATGATGATCTAGATCGAGTGATGATATAGATCGAGTGATGATTCAAATCCAAATGAAATATGACTTGAAGATGACGAGGACTTGACGATGACCGAGATGATACAGAGAAGAAGACTTGTGCTAATAAATTGTGTCGAGAGAATACCTTCCTAGTTAAGAGGGAGTGTTGATGTAATTGTAACTTCGGAATGTATTCATCTGTATTTCCTATGTATTGTAACCCGATGTTCATTTCGGGATGTATTGTAATGTATTTGAGTCATGTCATACCCCGATGTTCCGATCAGGAAGTTTCTATAATGAGTAAGTAATGTCAAGTCATTGTGGGTAACCCTCCTATTGGTCAAGGGTTAAAGTCCCCACAGTTGTGGGGCCCTTGGGTTATTAGACTATCCTAGTAAAGTCAACCCTAGGTGAGTCATTGTAAGTCGGGGCAATAGTCCCCACCATTGTGTTACCCTATTATTGGTCAGAGGAGGCAAAGTCCCCACAAGTGGTGGGGCACTAGGGTTATTAGACACTCCTAGAGATGTCGGCTCTAGTAAGTAATTGTTAAGTAAGGCCGACATGTTGGAGTGCACTTCAAGTGAATGGAAGAATATAAATAGAGAGTGAGAGCCTCTCTGCTTATCACTTGCAACACATCACTCACTCACTCAAGTGCGGCGCATTAGTGAGGAAGGAAATACACTGGGACTAGACAAGAAGAAGACTACTGCTGTCGAGAGTGCATCTTACTGTTTTGGGGTCTTACCATTTTGTGCTGATTCTATCTCTGAGGAATTTGCGGGTTTTTCTCCTTTATGGTTTCCCCGAGGAAAACTATTTGTGTCTCTTGTCTCCTGTGTTGTGCTTATGTTTTATTGCTGTGCTTGTTATTCTCTTAGTGAAAAGATCCTAAGATCATAATTCTAGCTTATATGATGAAAAACTAACAGTTGATGAGAACAGCTACAAGCAGTATTGAAGGATTATGAATTTGATATATTAAACCAAGCAATATCAGATAATATCTAAATAAGATCATATCAGATCCAATAAGGTTAATATCCAATTCAAATAAATGGTTAACCGAGACGATGGATGCACAACTTTCTTCTTCTTCAAAATTCTGAATTTTGGTGCATGCAATCCTGTAGGATTTTGCTGGAAGATCTAGATCACGGGGAGTGAATGGATCACTCTTGTAATCTGATATTTCTTCCAAAATATCCAAGGTATCACATATTTGCACACCAGCAGCAACATTAGAGGGAGAAAAATCAAATTTCTCTTCACTTTCGGAAGCAATTACTGGCAAATTTTGCACAAAATTCAAAGGAAAATCACCGGTGAATGTTTGCATGGAAGTGCAGCAGTGTTTTTCTTCAATATCAGAGATTTGAATGTCTTCTTATATTTCAGAAATATGAGGAGATGAGATATCAGAGATCTCATGAACTTCCGGAGCATCAGGAGAAGGAGTCACTGCATGGAGACTTTATTCAATTCGAATTGTCTGTGTAGAAGATTCTGCTTCATCTTCATCTTGAACAACTTCATCAGAGAGAATAGAGGCCAAGAATTTTGAGTCAAGAACTCTTGTGGTGCTATGTTTGATCTCCAAAGTGCTATTATTATCCTCATTGTGCTTGCCGAAGGTTCTGTCCAATTTTGTCCAAAGATCCTTTGGGTATTTAGCAGAACCAATAAGGTAGTGCAAGCTAGGAGAAAAGGCCAGACATATTGCTCCAAAAGCTCTATCATCGTCATTTAGCCAGTCATTCTCATTCTCATAATACTCTTTTTCAAGTCCAATAGACACCTCATAGAGACCTCGTCTCTTCAGAGATGCAATCATCTTCAACTTCCATTCTGAATAGCTTGTGAATGGGGTGAGAAGAGGGATTGATGAGTCCATTCGAAGTTGTACCTATTAAAACCTGCAAATCACAACAAAAGGGGCACTGTAAGGTCAGACAGCCTACACATTTTAGGCTTTCATCACACCCAGCATAGTCAATCAGGCAAGCTTGATCAACAATTTCCTTATTTGGGGTATTAAGTGGTAAGCCTTGGCTTCTGGTGCAGTGTTGGATTTTTGGGCTATTGCTCAATTTTCATGCGGAAATATGTCAAAAAGCTTGTTTTTGAGAGATAGAGATTCGTCCCGCTGTGTGCTCTGATACCATATTAAACTTGCACAGTGATCTAGGGACTAAACACAGTCTCATCAATAGATTAATGATAATAATTCATGAAAATGGTGAAAAAGGGCTACAGAATGAGTAGCCGCACTGTATATTCACACAAAGAATGAGAAATTACATTACAATGTCATGGTACAAGCATGAATGAGAAGCAATTCAAATTCCTAAGGAGGTCATTCGAATTGAATGAGTGAGTCTAGCTTAACTGAATGTAAACCACAGTCAACACTCAAGTTAACCACTAATCAAAACCCTAATTGACTCAACTGAGCCCTAACCGAAGTCGAAGTGCAATAAATGACCGAGTCTTAACTGAAAGAGACCAGACACATGTCACAGGAAGCCAACCATCAAGTGGTAGCACTTCAATGACTCCAATGAACCTCGATGAGGTTAACTAAAGTGTAACTGAACATCAGAAGTGGTTGGAGGCGCCCCTGTTGACTCCAGTTCATTAAATAATCAATTTGATGAAGGGATGCACCTTCACTGCCTTGTTTAACTGATTGTAACCATTAGTTAGCAATTAGGTGCATTAATATCACTCAGATGACCCCCGAAGTGCTCCAGATAGCCTCCCCGAATGTAGGAGAAGGCTAAGTTAGCCTCCTTGACTGAAGGTAGGCGTGGATGTGATCTAGCTGATGACATTTAATGCTCCACTGATGTTAATTAAGCCAATAATACTTAGGATAGTGGTTTAACTAGGACAAATTGACCAAAATGAGTGTGTAAGGTGGTAAATGTCTCCAACATCTATTGAAGACCATATTCATCATTTTGGTGATTTAGATTTTGAAATCTATTTGACTGAAGAGGAACATAATATGTTTGCACAAGAAGATGATAATAATTTGGAGGGGGAGTTGGAACAATATCATAAGGGGTATATGCATGCTATAAATGATGTTAGAAATATCAAATTGAGGAGTAGAGATGTTGCTATAAATAAAAGAAGATTAAATCCAAATCAGCCTTCTAGCTGTTAGATAAATACAGAAAAAGAAATGAAAAACAAAAAGAACTTGTGGTGCATAAAGAAGTTGAAGATAGAAATCAGAAAATAAAAGAACCAAAACAAACAGCGCCTATGGATGTAGATAAAATTTATTCCATGTTTAATCTACAAAGTGAACTTGCTAAGCTGAAGATTTCAATTCTTTTTAATGAGCTGCTTAGAAATCAGGAATACAGAAACACAATAACAAAAATGATCAGTAATCAGGGAGAAACTCACCCAGATATTTTGGAACTAACAGACTACAATCCTACTATTGTCTTGGGGTCTAGGATTGATAGTGTGTATAGTGAGGATGAAGAAGTACCACCTTTTTATATGAGTTTAAATGTACATGACATGGTGTTGCATAATACCATGCTAGATTCAGGTGCTTCACATAATTTAATGCCCAAGGGAGTGGTAGAAATTTTGGGGTTGGAGATTGCAAGGCCTTATAAAGATCTGTATTCTTTTGATTCTAAAAGGGTTAAATGTTTGGGTTTGATAAAGGACATGGTAGTGCCCTTGAATAAGTTACCATCTAAAACTGTGGTCATGGATGTTGTTGTGGCTGATATCCCTCCCAAATTTGGTATTTTGTTGTCAAGGTCTTGGAATTCAAAGTTAAAGGGAAGTTTGCAAATGGATATGTCTTATGCTACAATTCCCGTTCGAAATGAAAATAAGAGACTATACAGTGAAAAAATATCACCTTATGTTATAAGCAGCCAAGATCAACCAAAAATTCATCATGTTTATGTTGTTGATACAGATTTAGGGTCATCTATTTTCTTCAATGACATGTTTCCTTGTGATTCAAAAGTTGTTGTGCCCAATAAATGTAAAAAGGATAAAAAGGAAATAAGTGAACATGAAGCTTTGGAAAGGAAACAAAAGGAAGAAGGAGCGTGGAGGATGTAATTTTGATGGGTCTGTGGATAAAGTGGGTACTGGCACTGGTGTATACATAATCTCTCCCATCAGATATTTTAAAGCTTATTCTTACAAGCTGGTCTTTGAATGCACTAATAATGTAGCAGAATATGAGGCTTTGTTATTGGGCTTGCACGCATTGAAAGATTTGGGATCTAAAAGAGTCCAAATTTTTGAAGGCTCAGAACTTGTGATATATCAGGTGAATGATAGCTATCGGACTAAGCATTCCAGAATGAGAGCTTACATGAATGAAGTATGGGATATGTTTGGGAATTATTTCACTGAGCACAGTGTTCAAGTGATCCCTAGATACGAGAATACAGTGGCAGATTCTTTGGCAACTGCTGCTGGAAAATTTGAAACTCCTACTGCAGGTAAAAGAAAATACAAGGTTGACATTATGAGCAGGCCTTCCATACTAGACAATACTAAATACTGGTAGGTTTTTGAAGATGATATGCAAATTAAAAGGTTTTTAGAGCTGTCTGGTGAATTTGTGAATACTCGCATAGAAGAGGAAAGTGATGACTCTGAGAATTTCCTAAATGTTGATGGAAATGAAGAAGGGATTCCTGAAACAGAGAAGCTGAAAATCTCTTTGGGAGGAAAAGATATAGTCCAATTAAAAAGCAACCACATCTTGAGAGGTATGATTCCCTTAGAGAAACGTTTTGACCAAAATGATGTGGCCAAGGATCCTAAGGTCAAACCTGTTGAAGACACTGTTGAAGATAAGAATATTGGTACTGAGGATGATCCTATAATTGTAAGGTTATCCAAGAAATTGCATGCCAAAGAAAAGGATGAATATGTGAAACTGATGAAGAAATACACAGATGTGTTTGCATGGAGTTATGATGGCCTCAAAGAGTATGACACTTCCATTATACAACATACTATTTTGATCAAGCCTGGAGAAAAACCATTTAGGAAGAAGCTCATAAGGATTAACCCAATTCTGTTTCCTATCGTTGAGAAGGAGATCAAAAAATTGTTTTATGCAAAAATAATTGTAACCCTAAGTTTTTTGAAATGGGTTGCTAATTTGGTGCTTGTTAGAAAGAAAAATTGAGAAATAAGGCTGTGTGTGGATTTCAGAAATTTAAATAGAGTTTCCTTGAAGGACAATTATCCATTGCCAAAAATGGACCATATTTTGAAAGTGCTAGGTTCAGAGAGAATTTCTACTATGGATGGGTTTTTAGGTTACAATCAGATAAAGGTGCTTCCTGAAGATCAGGATAAAATTGCTTTCACCACACCATGGGGTACCTTCATGTATGCAAAGATGCCTTTTGGCTTGATGAATGCAGGAGCCACTTTCCAGCGTGCTATGGATATCGCTTTGGCAGATGAAAGAGACAAGTTTGTGGTGATTTACATGGATGATATTACTGTATATTCTAGGTCTAATAAGGAACATATCTGACATTTGGAAAGGGTTTTCCTTAAATGCAGAAAGTATGGCATTTTCATTAAATCCAAGGAAGTCAAATTTTTCTCTAGAAGAAGGAAAAAATTGGGGCACATTATTTCGAAAGAAGGTATAAGGATTGATCCAGAAAGGACGATTTCCATTTTGAAAGTAGAAGAGACAAGAAGTAAGAAGGAAGTACAATCTTTCATATTAAATTGAGCACATAGATCTGTGGACAAACACACAACTCACAGGATAGATCACACAATTTACTCAATTATTGAAGAATGAAACAGTGAAAAAATGGCTTGCAACTATGAATGCTTTTCATTAATCAAAGAGTAATTAGATCATAATTACAACAAAGTACAATGGATTAAATAGCCACATGAACTTTGAATCCACATGAGGAAATTCGAATTGATTAGACTCTACTTGACTGTAGGTAACTATGACCTTGTCTAAATCACTGTCGGATGACTCAATAGTTAACTAACCTTGTATAAACCATTACCGAAGTTCAACGGAGTTATAAAACACAACTCAAGTGTCTACTTCAGTGTTAACTGAGGCTAACTGACTATGGTAGGTGAGAAATGCGCCTCTCCTGCATGCAGCCATGCAAACCTAGCACTAACTAAATGTAGAGGACTAGAAATAAATGTAGCTGACTCCTAACTCAGCTTGACTAGTCAGTAACTGAACTCAACTGATGAAGGTTGGTATCGGCACTCCCGGTGGCTCCTAAATTGTAGGGATTGATCTAGGAGGCTCCTAAATTGATGATGCAATATAAATCAGTGGTAGTAGGCCTCAATTAGTGTTCCCCACACTTAGTAACTAGAATATGTGCCCCAATTAGGTCAAGTGGACCCAATGGTGCTAGTGACTAAAAATAGACTGGATGGACTCTCGATTTAGACATGAATCTCGATTTAGACATATCACCAAATTGGACAAGGGAGGATCAATAATCCTAATACCCCCCTGAATGCTAACTTGGACAATCTGCGGGCCCTGGTAACTAATACCATAGGTCACCCATTACATCAAGTAAAGTAAAGTAACTGCTCAATACAAGGAGCTAGGGAAAAAACCACATGGGAAAAAAGCCCCCCTTCTAATTAAGCAGGTAAAATCAGGATCAATCCGATTCTTCTATGCATAGGTATCTTGGGGCCTGGAATGTGAACCTATCCATCATTATTTCTAGAGGAATATTCCTCTTTGGAAGGAGAATGATATGCTCAACAAAATCAAAAATATAGACAGCTGCCGGATGAAGATTGGACCCATATAGAGCAATTGAAATCAACTGATAAGTGAGAAAAGGTTCTTGAGGATTCAGAACATGTGAGGAACACTCAAGAAACTGATATTTTTCAGCCATGAACAACAAACTATTAGTGTTAAAATCAGCCCCAAGTGTTAGGAGCAAGTGTTCAGGCGGATGTAGAATGTCTTCCTCTTTACTAGTTCTGTGACAAGATGAGCATGTGATCAATGGTAGAGAAGCACCGGGACCGTGGAGAGAGAATGCTTGAGCTCCATAGTCTGATATAGATTCAAAAATATATAATGATTCACAAAATAAAATATCAGCAACCTCATAAGAGGAAAATAACACCAAATCCCCAGCAGCAGTTTTGAAGAGAAATTGCGGTACTTGATTTTTCACATCAGAATTGGTGAGAGAAACTACAAGCATGACTGAAAACTATTGGATTTTAAAATATGAACAAAATAATATCATATCAAAAATTAAATCAGATCTAAATAGGTTCACAACAGATCCAAAACTGTGAAATGAAATCAAATCCCCAGCATCAGTTTTTAGGAGACTTGCGGTACTTGTTTCTTCACACCGTTGATGAGAACAACTACATGCAGTATTGAAAGATTATGAATTTGAATTATCAGATCCAATAAGGTTCACATCAGATCCAAAGAAATGGTCAATCGAGATGGTGGATGCACAACTTTCTTCTTCTTCAAAATTCTGAATTTTGGTGCATGCAATCCTGCAGGAATTTGCTGGAAGATCTAGATCAAGGGGAGCGAATGGATCACTCTGGTAATTTTATATTTCTTCCCAAATATCCAAGGTATTACATATTTTCACACCAGAAGCAACATTAGAGGGAGAAAAATCAAATTTCTGTTCACTTTTGGAAGCAATTACTGGCAAATTTTGCACAAAATTCAAAGGAAAATCACCGGTGAATGTTTGCATGGAAGTGCATCAGTTTTTTTCTTCAATATCAGAGATTTGAATGTATTATTCTCTTTCAGCCATATGAGGAGATGAGATATCAAATATCTCATAAAATTTTGGAGCATCAAGAGAAGTAGTCACTGCAAGGAGACTGTCTTCAATTCAAATTGACTGTGTAGAAGCTTCTACCTCTTCTTCATCTTGAACAAATTCATCAGAGAGAGTGGAGGCCAATATTTTTGGATCAAGGATGCTTATGGTGATGGATGTGCTCTCCAAAGTGCTATTATGATCCTCATCAATCATTCCAAAGGTTCTGTCCAATCTTGTCTAGAGTTCCTTTGGGTCTTCAATAGATCTACTGAAGTAGTGCAAGCGAGGAGAAAGACCCTATGCTATTGTTCCAAAAGCTGCATTGCATTTATTCAGCCAGTCATTCTCACTAAAACAATATTCACCAAGTCCAACGGACACCCCATAGATACCTCATCTCATCAGAGATGCAATCATCTTCTTCTTCCATTCTGACTAGTTTGTGAATAGGGTGAGAAGAGGAACTGATGAATCCATTTCGAAGTTGTACCTACAAAAACAAAAAAGAGGCACCGTAAGGTCGAACAACCTACACATTTCAGGTTTTCAGCACACCCAACATAGATGATCAAGTAAGCTTGATCAACAATTCCTTAACTTGGGGTTTTAAATGGTAAACCTTCTGCTTCTTGTGCAGAGCTAGAAGGAGCAATTTTGCTAAAAAATGATCCAGTAGGAGATCTGAGGAGGAGAATTTCCTTGTCCGTCGAGGCTCTGATACCATATTAAATTGAGCACATAGATCTGTGGACAAACACACATTTCATAGGATAGATTACACAATTTACTTAGTTATTGAAGAATGAAACAGTGCAAAATGGCTTGCAATTGTGAATTATTTTCATTAATCAAAGAGTAATTAGATAATAATTACAATGAAGTACAATGGATTAAATAGCCACATGCAATTCGAATCCACATGAGGAAATTCGAATTGATTAGACTCTACTTGACTGTAGGTAACTAAGACCTTGTCTAAATCACTATCGGAGGACTCAATAGTTAACTGATCTTGTCTAAATCATTACCAGAGTTCAACGGAGTTCTAAAACACAACTCAAGTGTCTACTTCAGTGTTGACTGAGGCTAACTTACTGTGGTAGGTGAGAAATGTGCCTTTCCTTCATGTAGCCATACAAACCTAGCGCTAACTGAATGTAGAGGACTAGAACTAAATGTAACTGACTCCTAACTCAGCTTGACTAGTCACTAACTGAACTCAACTAATGAAGGTTAGTATCGGCACTCCCAGTGGTTCCTAAATTGTAGGGATTGATCTAGGAGGATCCTAAACTGATGCATGCAAGTGAAATCAGTGGAATTAGGCCTCAATTAGTGTTCCCCACACTTAGTAATTGGAAAATGTGCCCCAATTAGGTTAAGTGGACCCAATGGTGCTAGTGACTAAAAACAAACTAGATGGACTCCCAATTTAGACATGACTCTTGATTTAGACATATGACTAAATTGGACAAGGGAGGATTAATAATCCTAACATTTCATTGGGCAGGTAAATTTCTTGAGAAGATTCATTCCCAGCTTTGCTGAGATCCTTATGAACATCACCAATATGCTGAGAAAATACCATGAAATAAAGTGGACAGTGGAGGATAAGAAATATTTCAATGATATAAAACAATCCATTTCAGAAGCTCCCATGTTGGTGAGTCCATATTTTAATAAATATTTTTTAATATTCTCATATGCTTTGGAGCATACTGTGGCAATTGTTTTGTTGCAGAAGAATGATCAAGGTGAAGAGCATCATATAGCATTTTTTAGTAAGATATTAAGAGATGGAGAATTAAAATATGAAATAATGGAAAAACAAGAATATGCTTTGGTTAAGGCCTTAAAGGATTTCAGGATTTACATTCTCCATTCACATGTAATTGCCTATGTTCCCAACAATGTGGTGACGAGTATACTTACACAACCAGATCCGGAGGGGAGAAGAGCTAAATGGATTGCAGTGCTTCTGGAATATGTAATAGAAATTAATCCCACAAAGTTGATTAAAGGGCAGGGATTGGAGAAAATGATGACTGACTCTCATTGTGATTCTCTGCAGCTAAATTTTCTGGCTAGTCAACCAACTTAGTTGGACATAGAAGTGCAGTTGATACCTGATTTTTATATATCTCCTTGGTATGCTGATATTGTTTGTGTGTTGCAGAATTTACAACCTTTTGCAGAGTTAAGGAAAAATAGAGCCATATCTGTGAAGTTGAAGGCTGCAAAATTCTGTATTATAGATCAACACCTCTATTGGAAGGATCGAGGTGGTATATTGCTGAACTGTCTTTTGGAAAATGAAGCTCAACAAATAGCAAAGGAGTTCCATGAAGGGGATTGTGGGGGACATCATTCTTGAAAGGTAATTGCAAATAAAATTATGAGAGCAGGATTTTATTGGCCTTCCTTGTTTTCAGATGTGTATAAGGAAACCACCAGATGCCATCAATGCTAATTTTTCGATGGGAAAAGGAAAGTGGTTTCACTCCCTCTCAACCCTATATTAGTGGAAGCACCTTTCCAACAATAGGGGTGGGATTTCATTGGGGAAATAAATCCCAACTCCTTGGGACAACATAAGTGGATTTTAACAACAACTGATTATTTTACAAAATGGATTGAAGCAATGCCCACTAGAAGAGCTACATAAGCAGTAATAATGGATTTCCTGGAGAATAATATTTTAGCAAGATTTGGTTGTCCTAAACGAATTGTAATAGATAATGCACTTGCTTTTAAGTCCAAGAAGATGATTAATTTCTGCCACAAGTATCATATACGTCTAAATCATTCTATTTCCTATTATCCATAGAGTAATGGACTGGCAGAATCTTCTAACAAAAGTTTGTTGAGGATAATTAAGAAGCTGTTGGAAGAGAATAAAAGAGCATGGCATATAAAGTTAAAATATGCTCTATGGGATGATAGAATCATCACAAAGAGGGCTATTGGAATGCCACCATTCCAGCTGGTGTACAGAGCTGAAGTGATTTTTCCAGCATCTCTAGGAGTGCCAGTTATGAAATTGTTGTAGGACCAACATGATGAGCCTAATCATATGCAAAGGAGAATAAACTGTATTATTGAACTAAATGAACTGAGGGATAAAGCATACGATAAGGTACAGATACATCAAGAGAAGATGAAGAATACCTTTGATAGAAAAATAAAAGAGGATATTTTCCATATTAATGACTTGGTGTTGAAATGGGATGCCCCACATGAAGATAAAGGAAAACATGGAAAATTTGATCATTTGTGGGTAGGACCATACCTTATTGCAGCACACAGGGGAAACAATGCTTTTATTCTACATTATTAGGATGGGTCACAGTATAAAGGAGGCCCAGTGAATGGGATATTTCTGAAGCATTACTTGGAGAAAGGGGGAGGATTTCTATGTATTATAGTGTAAATATTTTTACTTTCAATTAGCACAGATGGTGAGCCAGAAGATTTGAAGCTCGCAGAGAAGGCCCTAATATCAGGAGGGTAACCATTTTCCATTTTTTATTTTCTTTTAGAAAGACAAAATAAAATAAAAATACTCGAGTTGTTAATGGATTTGGAAATTGGTCTACGGGGTTCTTTGCTACCTCGCTGGGAGGATAGAATCCCTAGTGGAGTCGGTTGTTAGCAATGTGTTTAAATTTTTGAATTACATACTTGAAAGGTTTGAAAATGATCCTATTTAATGAAATTTTGTGGAAACGCCTTTCAGGTTATCTGGTTAGCAAGTTCTTTCATTAGGAGCTGTCAAATGGAGAGTGGATTTTGATCTACGGTGATAGATATTTTTGTATATTGGAACATGTAGTGACATAATAAGGGTAAAATGTGTTGAGCCTCGACGGTTCAGATTCATGACAAGGAGGATCAACGGCGAAAAGAGATTCCATGGAGCGGAGATGCGAGGAAGGATTTAATTTTGAGATTTGTGGAGTCTATTAAATGATTGCTATGTTTGGGGGTTGAGATCGACACAAGATAATATTAACAGCTCTAAATCATTCCACGCAGTGATCATTCTTGGAGAAAGAAACCTTTTCAAATCGCGGAATGAGTTAGCGGGTAAAAGCATCGGACGGTGGGGATAAGAGAGGAGGTAGATCTGCGGTACAGAATGATTCTGCGGATTGAACTAGCATGGAGGAGGTCAAGATTTCAATTCATGAAAAGTTGTAGGAACCACAAAGATAAACAGTAGTGACAAGAGATCATTCTTGATCAATGTGTTGTCCGCCAATTGCACACTAGTAGCAGAAATCTTCCAAAAGTTGTCTCCTCACTTGGGAAAGTGGGAGAGGTGTGACCTTGGGGGCAAGCACAAAGCTAGGTACTGTCACCTACTCCTAGATCCTCTGTTTAGGCTAAATCCTAACGAATCCAAGGGGGGTAGTCCCTAACAAAGAGTTTTCTATGGCTCAATGTTTTAAGTTAATTTCTAGATGTTTTTGGATGCGGATGGGTGTTGCTTAGGAGTTACTGTGATTTAAAATGATTAATATTAGGGGGATGATGATTAATCAAAGCAATCCACGTTGCTAACAAGAGATCACACAGATAAGCAAAGATTCCAAACTTATAACTTAAGCATTCAAATATAATCAATTGAAATGGCCCATAGACAGTTGATCAAGATAGAAAATTAATCAAATATAACAAAGGACCAGTGCGTTATGGAGTCAAATAAATGTGTGAAATAAAGTCTAGGAATCAAGCTAGTGAGTATTAGGTTTTGCAAGTGCTCTTGGTAGATTTTAAAAGTTTTTGATAATGGTCTTGCTTAGAGTGTCAACAAAATTTTGTCAAAGCTAGGAGACTCTTCTAAGTTCCCTCCGTTGAAGACATGTCGGGCCCACCCAGTATCCCAAGCTGGTATCGCCAAGATTGACCAGCTAGCCGATAATCTAAGATAGCAGGAGGTTCCGACGCCTCTACTAGGAAGTACTTTGGAAGAATCCCTACAACGCCGGTGCATTTTTTACGGGTGTTTAAGTATTATTAAATTACTCTTGTAGGGTTTAAAGATCCAGTGTCGTTTCTGGGTATTCCGATCTGGGATCAGTAAGAGCATACTCCGACAAGGAGGGGAGAGAGTTAATTAATTAAAAAAGGTGTGTGTGTTGAAGGTTTTATTAAGTTGATTAATTAAGACTCTCCGATAGAGAGCGCTCTTGACCTTGTCTTATGACAAAGGTTCAAGAGACTTAATTAATCTAAATTCCTAATGCAAGGATGTGCAAAACTAATGATGCTCTCCGATAAAGAGTGCTCTTGACTTGTGTTACTGCAAGTTCAAGAGTCTTACTTAGTTTGTTAAGCTACAATGAAAGAAATAAAACAATAACAGGCTTTTTAGGGCCCTAATCGGGAAAGTAAGGGGGTAAGTATACAAAGAAAAGGAAATTGTACAATGCTTAAATAAATAATCAAATCATATATTTTTCTTCATTTTTCATGTATGATAAACTAATTAGCAGATAAACTATCAAGTTAAAAAGGAAAACGTCTAAAGATTATAAACTACTCTATCCTACTTTCAGCAAAACATGAATCAAAGCATGAAAATGGGAGACGATACAAGCTTCCCCCAAATGGGGGAAGAGAGGTGTGGGAGCTGTAATCCCACTTGCTTTTTATTAATTTGGTTACAATGCTTTCCTTTTTTGCTACTCTTTTTGCTTCCTTTTCTTTGATCCTAAAAGGTATTTGGAGCAATCTGTAGACAGGGAAAAGAAGAAGAGGGAATTTATAGTTTTTAAGGGCTTGCTTCTTCAAAATTTTGCCAGTATTTCGGCTGTACTTGTCACAAAAGTAAAAAATCAGCAAGCATGTATTGTTAGAATATGGTAGGAAAGACGATGCACAAAAAAAATAAAAATTTATACTTAGAATTTTTTTTTGGATTTTACGTGCAAAGCATAAAAAAATTTCCTAGATCTAAAAAAGTAAACTAGATCTAACAAAGGCCCTAAAAATAGATCTGAAATAATAGAGATTTGAAGCTTAGATCTATTTTATGAGCAAGTACAAAATTTAAAGAAGAAAGGTAGAGAAGTAGGTTTTCTTGTGGATGGAACACAAGAGATGGAGCAAGACTCCAGCTTTCTTTCGAATGGGAAGAGATAGATCTTGTAGGCCATGCAATTACAATATGTTAAATGGTAGGTTACTTGAAGCTTGGGCTGGATGTAGCTGAACTCGCACCCTTCTTTGAACCTGTGACCTGCTAATACCAAAACTCAGATACAAGTGAGATCATATATATGAAAAGTAAGCAACGGAAACTCAATCGAGATCAATACTACGTATAAATAACTACTCATATTCATCACGATTAGAACCTAATTTGCATAAATAATTGAATTGAAACTACAAACAGCTAATCTACCGTGCCAATAGTGGCCCTCTTGAGCTTAACATATAACTAGATCTCATTCAAGTAAAAAGAAAGAGTAAAGGGTTTAGGAATAGTATCACCTCAACCATAGAACATTCACCATATGCAAAAAGAGATGGACCTCCAAAGTCGAAAATCGTATTAATCAAATGTAAGCAAAGCTTATTACAATTTTTGTAGAGTAACTCCAACACAAAAGTTCCATGCAAATAGAGCTGAAAGAGCCTCTTTTTAACAAATGAGAGAGTGCTAAAACCCTAAAACCAAAAAACCAACCCTAACCAGCTTAGCCACCTAACAAAGAGCCCATACCTAAATCGAAAAACCGAGAGTGAGGGGAGGCCTCCACCCAGGCAAGGCGCCCCCACTCCAAACTTGTGCACTAAAAACAAGCCAAGGATGAGGCCACATGTGTGAGTCTGGGTGTAGGTAAGCTCATCCTTTAGGTCTGGCAGGAGCCTGAGCTAGGTTTGGGAAGCCCATTGATGGTGTAAGCTTCAGTCTTCACCTCGATCAAATCACCGAACCAATGAGAGCTCTCCATCTCATCTTCAACTGGAGATGACATGTCTGATAACTGATAATAAATTAATTGCTCTCTTAATGATGACTGAAGCTGAGTGATGATAACTCCAATCATCATAAGTGTTCCATGAGATGTCATTTAGCCTTTTATTTTACTGAATTTGGATTAATTTGGAGAGTTTTAGTTTTCTCCAAAATTATCATTTTTTTTAATAAAAATCATTTTTTACTAAAAATCATTTTTTTTACTCAAAACTGACTTTTTTGAGTAAAAAGGCATTATGCGTCCGATTGCTGATCTGAAAGTTGGTTCTGACTAGCTGGATGATCAAGAATGATTTTTGGCTTAAGGTTAGAACCTTCAATCACTGAATTCTGAGTCCGGATCACGAAGGGGTTTTTCCATTTAATTTATGGAAAAATTAACCCAAAAAACTTAGGAAAAGTAATTAAAAATTAAAAAATTAAAAAAATAATTTTTCACTATTCGAAAAAGATTTTTTCAATTTTTTTTTATGTGTCCAGATGACTTAGGACATGACCATGATCTATCTAAATAATGTTTAGTAGGCTTATAACACTCAGTTGGGCTCTAATAACCCCCCAAGGCCCAGAATTCAACATCGGGCATTCCAGCTTTGGAGGAAGCGGGAGAAAACCTCATCAATTATACTCGGCTGAAGGCAAAGCATAATTGTCATGGGAAAAATACTCCCTGGAATACCCTATTTGTGATTCTACGTCTTAGGAGACCGAACCACTCAAAAATATCCTACTAGCACATTTTATTACAAACCCCGCGGGGCCATGGTCAAAATTATTCAAATAAAAAAGTGACTAGACAATATTGTCTAGACAAGCAGACGGATCAACTGATACACTGGAATCGGACTTTGAAGAAGTCTGTCAACCGACGGCTCGTCAGGTAACCCAACTATGGTACAAAAAAGTTGGTAACATCTGGCTCCAACTGTGGAACAGGTACTAGCTTGATTTATTGATAAAAAAGAGTGCCTGAGAATCCAGGAATCTCTGGTACCTGCATGTAAACAGAAGTGTCTCAGTTCCATGTATATGATAAAAATATGCCATGATGAAATACCAAAAAATATTTTTTGCTTTTTTCGAAATAAAGTACATGGAAATAAACTTTTTCTTTTTCGGCATATATAGAATGAAATATGATACAAATGCTAGTATACAAAAGAAAGAGCTTTAATGCAGCATTCTACGAAGTTATGATACATAACATATGATACAAAAGTAAAGTGCATAGAAATACAACAAATGATAGGTTTAGAAAATCCCTGTGATGACCCCTTGGTCATCTTGGAGGTTGTTTCAATAGAAAGGCTTCAAGTGTTGGCCATTCATGGGTAGGTTTAAAATTTCTCCGTCCATAGTGTTAAGGAAAAAAGAATTGGTGCCAGCCGTGTCGCGGATGATAAACGGGCCTTTCCAAAGGCTGTCAAATTTCCCATGCTTTCCAGGCTTCTCCCTTCTCTTATCCCATAAGAGAACAATATCTCTGATTTGGAAAGCTCTTGGCCTGGCTGACTTATCAAAAGTGCCCTTCATACTTTCTTGATGTCTGAGTGACTGATCAAGGGCAGCTCTTCGGGATTCATCCAATTCTACAATTTGGTTTATTCTCTGCTCCATTTCTACCTATTTTGTGCCATACTCACTTAGCATCCTAAAGATTGGAATTTGCATACTAACTGGAAGGGTGGCTGTGAGTCCATACACCAGCTCAAAAGGTGATTTACCAGTTGAGTTTTTCTTTGTGATTCTATCCACCCACACAGCATACTTAATTTTACTATCCCATGATCTCTTATTATCCCCCACAGTCTTCTTGAGGATTGACATTAAATTTTTATTGGTGGACTCAGCAAGTCCATTGCCCTGTGGGTAATAATCGGATGAGTGGGATAGGATAATGCCATACTTAAAACATAAGTCATTCATTTTTTTGGAACTGAAGGCTTTGGCATTATCGGTTGTTATTTTTAAGGGAGTTCCAAATCCGGTGATGATTCTTTCCTCAATGAAGGCTATAACAACCTTCTCAGTGGCAGTCTTAGTGGGTATAGCCTCTACCCACTTGGTGAAGTAATCGGTTGAAGTGAGAATCCAAAAAAAAACATTGCTGGAATTATCCTTGAATTTTCCAATAAAATCGAGCCCCCATTGCTAAAAAGGGGCAAGGACAACAACCAGAGTAAGGGGAAGAGCTACCAACTTCTGCTTCCCAGTGAATAGCTGGCACTCTTGGCAACACTTGATATTCTTGTGAGCATCTGCAAAAATGGTTGGCCAATAGTAACCAGCTCTCAAGATTTTGTGGGTAGTTGTATTTGCTGCATAGTGGCCTCCACAAAATCCAGAGTGAAACTCTGCTAATATTTTCTTAGAATCCTGTTCGTTGATGCACCTAAGTATAATACCATCTGGGTTCCTCCAACAAAAACCCTCTTGGGTAAGGCAATACCTAGCGATCTTAAGTCTCAAAGCCCTACGCTTGTGTCCTTTGAGGTGATCCGGGCAAGTGAGATGGAGGAGAAAGAAAATGATGTCTGAATACCAATGGTTATCAAGGTTTTGAAGGGCAGGAGTCATGGTAGGCTGTGAGATATCATTTTCTGCAATCATGTCAATGGATTCTTCATTCTTTTAAGTAAGCATTCTTTCCAGGCCTTGCCCCTTGATTAATTTAGTAGGTTTTATCTCAAGGTCATACTCCTGAATCTTGGATACCCATGTACCTCTTATTCCTAAAAAATCCTTTTGAGAAAGGATATCCTTGGCCGCAGTGTGGGGAACATATTCGGTAACCTTGGAATACCCGATATAAGTCCTGAAATGTTTTAATGATTTGACTGAGGCATAAGCTTGCTTCTCCATGATGGTATACTTTAGCTCGGAACACTACAAGGCTCTACTCATGAATGCTATGGGCTGCTTGAATCCTTCAGAGTTCTTTTGGAACAACACACCGACAATGGTATCTTCAGAGGAAAATGAAAAGATCATGAAATCTTTTGCGTAATCCGAGCTGACTAAGACCGGAGACCTGGTAATGGCATTCTTTATTGAATCAAAGGCTTTCCTTCCTTCAGTGGTCCACACAAACCTAGCATTTTTCTTGAGTAAGGCCTGCATGGGTTTCATTAATTCTGCCAAGTTTGGAATGAATCTCCTAATAAAATTGATATGACCATTAAATGACTGAAGGGCTTTAACATTCTTCGGGAGAGGGATCTTTTTTATGGCCTCTACTCTCTCAGGATCAATTTTGACACCGTCTTTGTTGATGATATGTCCTAAGAGTTTTCCCTCTTCTATGCCTAACACTGACTTAGCCGGATTTAGAGAAATGCCATACTTCCTACACCGCTCGAAAATCTTCCTGAGATGACCAACATGGCTAGATCTTTCCTTCGCAAAAACAGTGAGATCATCTTGATAGATCTCAATGAATTTTCCAATCAATTCCTTGAAAGCATAATCCCTGGCCCTTTGGAAAGTAGCTCCTGCGTTTAAAAGGCCAAAGGGCATTCTCAGATACTCAAAAGTGCCCCAAGGAGTTGTGAAGGTGGTCGTATGCCTATCCTCCTCTTGAATGACTACTTGATTATAGCCCGAAAAACAATCCAGCATCGACATCATGCTCGATCCAGTGACCCGTTGGAGGAGGATTTCCATGTTGGGGAGGGGGTAATTGTCCTTCTGACATGCTATGTTTAGATTCCTGAAATCTATACATATTCTTATGCTCCCATTCTTCTTCCTTACAACTACTAAGTTAGAGCACCATGTGGAATGTCTAGTGGGAGCTATTATTCCTACTGCTAACATTTTCTCTAACTCCTTCTTGATGATTGGTGCTAACTTAGGATTTATTTGCCTAAGTTTTTGTCTAAAAAGCTTGCCTTTTTGACATTCTGGCTTTAGGGGAATAGTATGTTGAAATACATCTTCCCTATAAGCTTTGAGCTCGTCATATGTAAAGGAAAATACATCTTCCCTATACTCTTTGACCAAGTTTATGAGGCTATTCCTTTCTTTTTCGAAAGTACCTTTTCCAATTTTTATAATTTTGGGTTCCGTTTCTGTCCCAATGTTGACTTCAATGTAATCTCCTCAACATTGCTTTTTCTTCTGTCCTGTCTGTCAAAGATTTTTTCTAAGGAAACTAGACCACGTGGGACAGGATTGTTAAACTGGTCACCTTCTCCATAATATTCTTTGTTTTCTTCCTGATCATTTACTTTAAAATTAAGGAATTCATCGACATTATGAATGAATCTCAAAATCTGTTCATCGTCTTTGAAGACCTGCCAATGTTCAATATTATCAGGAATAGAAGGTCTGAAGTTAATCTCTAATGGACAATTCCCCTCTAACATCTCATCCGATGGCTGAAGAGTTGACACTAAAACTGCAAGTCTGTCAGAGGCACTATTCTGATCTCTAGGGACTGCTTCTAAGTTAAGGGCATCAAAGAATTCCATTGTATCCCAGATTGCATTTCTATATTTCTTAAGCCTTTGACACTTACATGAAAAATGAACCTTAACTTGTTGGACAATCAAATCAGAGTCCCCTTTAATATCAAGCAACTTAATCTCCATGTCCTTGGCAACCTCAATGCCCAGTAGAAGTGCCTCATATTCTGCTACATTGCTGGTTGCCTCAAATTCTAATCTAAAAGCAAAGTTGAAAACTTTACCTTCAGGTGACATAATGGCTATCCCAACACCTTTTCCTGCTCTAGAATAGGCTCCATCAAAGTTCATCCTCCATAATTCATTAAGCTTTTCATTTTTTATTTCTTCACGGATAGGCTCTAAGAAAGTGGAGTTAATCTGGTACATCCCTAGTTCACCTAAGTAGTTGACATACTCATTTGATGGATTCCCCAGGTTTTCTACATGATTTCTTCGTTCTTTCTCCATATGTAACTTAACTAATGAGTCTTCTGATGCAGGTACAGTGGCGTAAGTCTAGTCCATTTGGATGGATCCCCCTAAAGTTGCACTGAATTTTCTGGATAAGAGCATGCCCCATTTATCCGGTACATCTATGACGAGAATATCCATGGTAACATGGATGTCTGGATACTTTGATAATCTCACATTCTGCCTTTCAATCATACCCTCAACTTTGACGGGTCTAGAGTCCATGGCACATACATTTTGGTAAGGGCGAGTGGTTCTAAGGCCAAGTTGCTGCATAACTTTCTTGGTCATAATATTTGATCCTAATCCTGAATCTAGCATATAGTTGTGCAGGAGAAAATCATCTATCATCAATGACATGTAGAAGGCCAGGTGATCTTCTTTTCTTGGGTCCCTAGTATGCAAGATTACAGGGGGATCTCCGCAATCATTTTCCTGACTAGGAGGAAGCTGTTCTATAGTGTTAGAAAAAGTTACATTCTTTGGAGCTTTAGGTTTTTCAAGTGCAACTATTTTTGAGGTAGGAGGGGGATCATTGTTAATTTGAGGCTCAAGCATTTTCAACAATTTCTCCTTTTGACCAAGAATTTTACACAATTCAAGCATGGGAACCGGGACTTTAGAGTTTTCTAACCAACTACCTAAATCAAAAGTTAGAGCAACCAAATCTGACTTATCATCTATTTTAGGAGGGATGTCATAAATTGTTACCTTTGGAACAGTTTGGGTAGATAGTCCTTCCCTAGGTCTTCTTTGATATGTCATGCCTTTGAAGTTTTGAACATTGTTACTATTCGAAGGCATTTCCCCGTAATACTCAGTTAAGTAATCAACCCGTTGATGAAACTGGTTAGCTTGATTCCAACTATCCTTGTGGTCAACATAGATGTCTCCGACATTGTGAATGAATTCAGGCTCACTTGCAGACGTACTAGGACCTCACCCCTCGGGATAACCATGGTCCTGGACATAATAGGCATAATGGCAGCCAGATTCCTCATGGAAATCTCTGCATGCCCTACAAAATGGTTTGTAAGGTTCAACCACATTAGTGGCCTCTAGCTGATGAGGAGGCCTCTGCTCATGATTGGGATTCTTTCTCTGCCACGTTGGCTTGGTAGGAAAAGTCCTAGGAGCAGGCTGAGTTTGAGTTCTTTCCATAGTTATTACCCTATTCTGAATTTCCTTTAACTGTGCTAAATGTTTCTGTTCTGCCTCCTCCATATTCTTCTTGATCTCCCTTTTCATATCGATCATATGTTTTTCATAGGCATCCTTCATAGCTGATAAAGGATCCTTGTCTTTGGGCTCACTAATTTTCAAAGGGGTGGAAGACCTTGAATAGCCATGGAGGTTAGACTCACCAGATGACTGCATATTCTTATCAATTTTGACAGCCAAACCCTAAGCTAGAAGTAAAGTAGTCGGCTCCTTATCCCTAATTTGGTATTGGATTTTACCACTCAAAGCTTCGATGTAATAGTCCAAAACAGAAGCTGCCGGAGGAGAGTAAGTGGCAGGGATGGAATTTGCCAATTCAGTGAACCTGTTGTTGAATTCATCCATTGTTTCAGTTTTAGACTTTTTTATACTGGTCAAAGCCGCTACTAGATGTCTAGGCTCCTTTCTGCTGCCAAACTTTCCAAGGAAAGCAGCCTTGAATTCTGCTAAGGTGGCGAAAGAATTGTCCGACAAATTATTGTACCAGTTGCCAGCCTTGCCATCCAAAGACAAGTCAAACAAGGTCATGTAAACATCTTCATGCCTATCAATACCCCTGACATGGGCACCACAGTGTCTGGTGAAATTCTTGATATGCTGCTCAACAAAGAGGGAGGCATCGGTGCCATTATATGCCATAAGATTGTCGATAGCCTTGTCAGGGATATCATGAGGATGACCTGCTATCTGAGCAAAGTTGAGTTGAGTAAAAAACTCACCCATTGGATTAAGGAAACAGTTATTATTTTGCAAATTTTCTCAGTTTTCTAGAAAAAAAAAGATGGATGTCTGAAACAGACTCAGATCCAAGTTCTGCAAGGATCCTGCAAGAAGATAGTTTGTTTAATCTCCTCCTTAAGACCTTTTCGGGGTCAGGGATGAAATCAACCAAACATACAGAGTTTCTTCTAGTAGAATACCTTGAGGTGTTAACTGACAGTGGAGTTGCCAGGTGGACTTAAGTCTAATTTCAGAGAGTGATTGGACTAAAAATCTACCAAAAAGGATAAAAAGGTAAAAAAATAAAAGAAACAAAGGTTGTCTAGAAACAAAAAGATTTGTCCCCGGCAACAGCGCCAAAAAGATGTTGTCCGCCGATTGCACACCAGCAACAGAAATATTCTGAAAATGGTCTCCTCACTTGGGAAAGTGGGAGAGGTGTGACCTTGGGGGAAAGCACAGAGGTAGCTACTATCACCTACTCCTAGCTCCTCCGTTTAGGCTAACTCCTAACGAAGCCAAGGGGGGTAGTCCCTAACAAAGTGTTTTCTATGGCTCAATGTTTTAAGTTAATTTCTAGATGTTTTTGGATGCAGATGGGTGTTGCTTAGGAGTTACTGTGATTTAAAATGATTAATATTAAGGGGATGATGATTAATCAAAGCAATCCACGTTGCTAACAAGAGATCACACAGATAAGCAAAGATTCCAAACTTATAACTTAAGCATTCAAATATAATCAATTGAAATGGCCCATAGACAGTTGATCAAGATAGAAAATTAATCAAATATAACAAAGGACCAGTGCCTTATGGAGTCAAATAAATGCATGAAATAAAGTATAGGAATCAAGCTAGTGAGTATTAGGTTTTGCAAGTGCTCTTGGTAGATTTTAAAAGTTTTTGATAGTGGTCTTTCTTAGAGTGTCAACAAAAGTTTGTCAAAACCGGGAGACTCTTCTAAGTTCCCTCTGTTGAAGATATGTCGGGCCCACCCAGTATCCCAGGCTGGTATCGCCAAGATTGACCAGCTAGCCGAGAATCTAAGACAACGGGAGGTTCCGGTGCCTCTACTAGGAAGTACTTTGGAAGAATCCCTACAATGCCGGTGTGTTGGTTATGGGTGTTTAAGTATTATTAAATTACTCTTGTAGGGTTTAAATATCCAGTGCCGTTTCTGGGTATTCCAATCTGGGATTGGTCAAAGCATACTCCGGAAAGGAGGGGAGGGAGTTAATTAATTAAAAAAGGTGTTTGTGTTGAAGGTTTTATTAAGTTGATTAATTAAGACTATTCGACAGAGAGCGCTTTTGACCTTGTCTTATGGAAAAGGTTCAAGAGACTTAATTAATCTAAATGCCTAATGCAAGGATGTGCAAAACTAATGATGCTCTCCAATAGAGAGTGCTCTTAACTTGTGTTACTGGAAGTTCAAGAGTCTTGCTTAGTTTGTTAAGCTAGAATGAAAGAAATAAAACAATAACAATCTAACTACCCAAGAGTCTCTTTCAAGATTTTTAGGGCCCTAATCGGGAAAGCAAGGGGGTAAGTATATAAAAAAGGAAATTGTACAATGCTTAATTGAATAATCAAATCAAATATTTTTCTTCATTTTTCATGTATGATAAACTAATTAGCAGATAGACTATCATGTTAAAAAGGAAAACTTCTAAAGATTATAAACTACTCTATCCTACTTTCAGCAAAACATGAATCAAAGCATGAAAATGGGAGATGATACAAGCTTCCCCCAAATGGGGGAAGAGAGGTGTGGGAGCCATAATCCCACTTGATTTTTATTAATTTGGTTACAATGCTTTCCTTTTTTGCTGCTCTTTTTGCTTCCTTTTCTTTGATCCTAAAAGGTCTTTGGAGCAATCTGTAGACGGGGAAAAGAAGAAGAGGGAATTTATAGTTTTTTAGGGCTTGCTTCTTCAAAATTTTGCCAGCATTTCCGCTGTACCTGTCACAAAAGTAAAAAATCAGCAAGCATGTATTGTTAGAATATGGTAGGAAAGACAATGCACCAAAAAAAAAATATTTATACTTAGAATTTTTTTTTGGATTTTACGTGTAAAGCATAAAACTTTTCCCTAGATCTAGCAAAGGCCCTAAAAACAGATCTGAAATAATAGATATTTGAAGCTTAGATCTATTTTATGAGAAAGTACAAAATTTAAAGAAGAAAGGTAGAGAAGTAGGTTTTCTTGTGGATGGAACATAAGAGATGGAGCAAGACTCCAGCTTTCTTTCGAATGAGAAGAGATCGATCTTGTAGCCCTGCAATTACAATATGTTAAATTGTAGGTTACTTGAAGCTTGGGTTGGATGTAGCTGAACTCGCACCCTTCTTCAACCTATGATCGGCTAATACCAAAACTCAGATACAAGTGAGATCATATATATGAAAAGTAAGCAAAGGAAACTCAATCAAGATCAATACTATGTATAACTAACTACTCATATTCATCACGATTAGAACCTACTTTGCATAAATAACTGAATTGAAACTACAAACAACTAATCTACCGTGCCAATAGTGGCCCTCTTGAGCTTAACATATAACTAGATCTCATTCAAGTAAAAAGAAAGAGTAAAGGGTTTAGGAATAGTATCACCTCAACCATAGAACATTCACCATATGCAAAAAGAGAAGGACCTCCAAAGTCGAAAATCTTATTAATCAAATGTAAGCAAAGCTTAATACAATTTTTGTAGAGTAACTCCAGCACAAAAGTTCCATGCAAATAGAGCTGAAAGAGCCTCTTTTTAACAAATGAGAGAGTGCTAAAACCCTAAAACCAAAAAACCAACCCTAACCAGCTTAGCCACCTAACAAAGAGCCCAGACCTAAATCGAAGAACCGAGAGTGAGGGGAGGCCTCCACCCAGGCAAGGCGTCCCCACTCCAAACTTGTGCACTGAAAACAAGCCAAGGATGAGGCCACATGTGTGAGTCTGGATGTAGGTAAGCTCATCCTTTAGGTCTAGCAGGAGCCTAAGCTAGGTTTGGGAAGCCCACTGATGGTGTAAGCTTCAATCTTTACCTTGATCAAATCACCAGACCAATGAGAGCTCTCCATCTCATCTTTAGCTGGAGATGACATGTCTGATAACTGATAATAAATTAATTGCTCTCTTAATGATGACTGAAGCTGAGTTATGATAACTCCAATCATCATAAGTGTTCCATGAGATGTCATTTAGCCTTTTATTTTACTGAATTTGGATTAATTTGGAGAGTTTTAGTTTTCTCCAAAATAATCATTTTTTTTAATAAAAATCATTTTTTTACTAAAAATCATTTTTTTACTCAAAACTGACTTTTTTGAGTAAAAAGGCATTATGCGTCCGATTGCTGATCTGAAAGTTGGTTCTGACTGGCTGGCTGATCAAGAATGATTTGATTTTTGGCTTAAGGTTAGAGCCTTCAATCACTGAATTCTGAGTCCGGATCATGAACAGGTTTTTTCCATTTAATTTATGGAAAAATTAACCCAAAAAACTTGGGAAAAGTAATTAAAAATTTAAAAATTTAAAAAAATAAATTTCACTATTCATAAAAGATTTTTTCAATTTTTTTTTATGTGTCTAGATGGCTTAGGACATGACCATGATCTATCTAAATAATGTCTAGTAGGCTTATAACACTCAGTTGGGCTCTAATAACCCCCCAAGGCCCAGAATTCAACATCGAGCATTCCAGCTTTGGAGGAAGCGGGAGAAAACCTCGTCAATTATACTCGGCTGAAGGCAAAGCATGATTATCAGGGGAAAAAAACTCCCTGGAATACCCTATTTGCGATTCTACGTCTTAGGAGACCGAACCACTCAAAAATATCCTACTAGCACATTTTATTACAAACCCCGCGGGTCCATGGTCAAAACTATTCAAATAAAAAAGTGACTAGCCAATATTGGCTAGACAAGCAGACGGATCAACTGATACACTGGAATCAGACTTTCAACAAGTATATCAACCAGCGGCTCCTCAGGTAACCCAACTATGGTACATAAAAGTTGGTAACACAATGGATAGGAACCATTCCGCTATCAGAAGTTTCTCACTCGATCAGAGGAAAAAGGATTGGCAGAATGTTAAAGTTCTCAAGGATGAACGATCCCGATGAGGGTAGTTTGGTGATCGACCGTTAATGTTGATTTCCCCAAATCAAGCTGCACATATTGATAGTGTTCAAACTTCGGTATTAAGAACTTTCATATCAAAGGCTTAGATTGAAAAGAGAAAATATCTACGGTACAGATTATGTGGAGGCGCACGAGGATTATACAATATAGAAAACTATAAAAGTGTCTATGTGTGGTTGAAAAGGGTTTGTATTTTTTGGAGCTTTGAGATTGACGAATGCCCTGACTGCGTACATAGTGCCAGCGCAGACATATCAGAGAATTGTGCCAAGTGACAAGGTAGGCACCCTAATACTTCCTCAGTACTGTTGAAAATGGATAAAATGGAGGAGATAGACGTAGTAGAGGTGGGGCGTAATGAGGAATTAGGGGTCATTGGTCGGAAGGATTAAGAAAGTTTCGTAGATGAACATGCCAAAATCTTTGAACCTATTCTATTGAACAAAAAAATTGAAACTGCTAAAGGTAAACTGAAAGTTGTTAAGGACCAGGGTAGCGATACTTGTGGTGTTTTTATGTCCTTTTTCCATTTTTATCTATTAACCAGAACCCCCCATTGCCTTGAGTTTGTTGAATGGTATGCAAATAGCTTTTCTACAACTGAAGAAGTCATCATGAATAAATCCAAGTCCAAAATCCTTTTCCCTGTTTAGGCTCCTATCATTCGTAAAGTCCTCCATGTCCCAGACGAATTTGTCCACACATCCCAAGAATACCAAGAAGAGAGTATTATACAATTATTTCAAGAGTCCAAAGTCGAAAATAAGGAAGCTTTCTTGAAGTCTTGTTCAAAACTTGATGCTGAAGTTATCAGTTTGTCTTACCCCATTAACCTGAGTGTTTAATGAAGAAACCCAGTGGTGCATAACCTTATCCAGTCAGTTTCTAGGTTTAAATACTAATGGATATGTCACAGAGCCATTATTGAGTCTGTTGTTTGTCCTGAGTACTTGTCCTATCGAACATGAACTTCCAGGACAATCCTTTCAGTCATGTTGTCTTAAATTTGATGAGTTTCTAGCGGAAAACATTCGTTCTTAGTTAGCTAACTTCCATGATACCAGAGTGTTCAGATTTCAATATTTTTTTTTGAGAATGTTCTTGTATTACAATGAAGATAATTTACATGCACCTGGGGAGAGGGAAGGTCTAAGACGGCTTGGACCTTTAGTGGATCAACAGTAATTCCTTTGTGGGAGACAATGAAACCCAACAATCGGCCTGCCGGAATGCAAAAAACACACTTGTGTGGGTTCAAGCGGATTTGGTATTTGCGACAACGCAGAAAAACTTGCCGAAGGTCGTTTAGGTGGTCTGATCGTCTTCGGGAACGGGCTGTAAGGTCATCGAGGTATACGAGCAGGATGTGGACCAAGTCATGAAAGCAATAGGTCATGGCCCGCTGAAATGTTGCGCCAGCATTTTTGAGACCGAAGGGCATAACACGATAGGAAAAAGTGCCCCATGGGGTAGTAAACGCGGTCTTGTATTGGTCTTCCTTACGGATTTGTATCTGATTATATCCGGAAAAACCGTCCATGAAGGAAAGGACTTCATGCCCCGCACACGCATCGATGAGCTGGTCAATGAACGGCGTGGGGAAATTGTCTTTGGGACAGGCGCGGTTTATATCGCGGAAGTCAGTGCATACTCTAAGGGTGCCTTGTTTCTTGTTGACAGGAACAGGGTTTGAAACCCATGTGGTATAAGCGATAGGATAAATGAATCCTGCTGTGCGAAGTTTCTCGATCTCGGCTTTGACAGCTGGGAGTTTGGAGGGGTGTATGGGACGCTGTTTCTGACGAACGGGGGTTATGTCAGGCCATGTGTCGATGTGGTGTTCTATAATGGCGGGGTCGAGGCCAGGCATTTCGGTATAGGACCAAGCAAAGACATCACGAAATTCTTTGAAGAGTGTTTTGTACTCGTCGACCTCCTGCTCAGTGCAAGATTCCCCTAAAGCGATGAGTTCGGGGGTGCCCCCGGGGGCAGCAAGATCGATTTGGATAACCGGTGATATGTTGGCCATGTTACCTTCTTCGAAGGCGTCAGGAGCAGGAACAGGGTCCTTGAACCAATCGACCCTCGGGGGAAGGAAGTCTTTGGATTCCACAGCGAATTGGGGAGCAATGATAGAAGGTGGTTCATCGGGGAGAAAGAATGAACGGCGGTGC
>LPNX010200061.1:0-111826 GCA_001517045.1 Pseudotsuga menziesii | reverse complement strand
CCAAAACTGTAGCTAGGGTTTTCACCCTAGCTTGTGCTGATGAGCACCTACTAAGGAATCTGGATTCCTTAGTAGCAGTTCAATAATGCAAATAAAAAGAGACTGAAATAAAAACTAAGTTAAAGCAGTAAAAGTAAAGAACAATAAGCAAAACTGTAAATAGATGAATAATGATGTTTTTGATTAAGATTACCTCCAATGAGGAGGTTGGTGGAGTCCGTTGCACTGGTCCGATGTCGGTGGCTCCGAGCTCCAAGCTGCTCCTTCTCCTTCTCCGATGGTGGAAAAAAGGCCAAAAGGGTTCTCAATGATGAAAATAGCTTGATGGTAAGCTAGGGTTTCACGAGATGTTTTGGCAGAGTAAGGGTGCTATGACTGTGGATATGAAATGAGGGGGCTTCACCACTTATTTATAGTTTTTTAGTGGTGGAGTGCTTGCCCATGGTTTTTGGAAACCATGTGGTTTAGGGCAGCTTGTTTAGGGTTTTTGCTGTTTTAGGGTTTTCCTCCTTTTTCCTCATTATTTTTATTCCTTTTTCTCCCCTTTTGGGGATTTTTGCTATTTTTAAAGGAATTTTGGTTATTTTTGGAGGAAAAAGGGGTTTTTTGGCCTTTTGGAGGCATTTTAGGCCTTTTGGAGGCTTTTTAGTGGGATTATATGGGAAATATGGTAGGTAAATGGACAAATGAGCCATGTAGTGAGGTAGATGAGGTAGTTAACCATTTTTGGGTGTTAACATTAGTGATCACTGATGACATGACCAAGAATTACTGTGAATTCATGAACTTTTTGATTGCAGAGATATATGACATTTTCTTTCAAGAAAGATTGTCGAGGGTGTTTCCTGAGATAAAGGAAATGCTGCAACTATCTCCTAGTAAGATGATAGGAGATTGGTTCCTGACAGAATTTGAAATAGTTATAAGACTATATGGTTTTGTGCATCAGCCATATATCCTTCCAGCCTTTTTGACAATCAGGATTTTCTTCTTGGAACTGATTAGGAAAAGGATTACTATTGAATAAGGGCACATTCTGAGCTTTAGGAAGAGTTCATGTATTAATTTTCCTTGGGAGATAGGACCATACACTATCAAAAGTAGAACTTCCCTACCACTGGTTGATAGTCTTCTCAAAAGCATAGGATTTTCTTTGGGACAGGCCATAAATTACGACCCACACCAGATAATTTCCAAAAGGAGACAGGCTAACAAGAATAAGCCTTTTGAGCACACAAAAATAGATAGACTTAGAGAAGTAGAAAATTGGAAAGATTATCCTAAATGTACTACAAAGGATACCATCATGGAACAAGACTCTGTCTCATCCCTGCTTGGAAACAATTCTTCCCAAATGAACTCATCTAACATAGTTGCAATGGCTGGAAATGTCTCATCGTTGGTAAGTTTTTCAGCAAGTGTAAAGAAAAGGGGACATTCGGATGCCATGGATACTGATGAAATAGATACTGGTAGCACGCCAAAAAAGTAGAAAGTTGAACAAGAACAACATATAGTGCAGGTGAAGAAAAGCAGTATGAGAGGGTAGGTGAAGAAGAGCAATGTAAAGGGAAAAAAAAAATAAGAAGAGCCCAAAACAACTGGTTTAGAACTTTAGGAGTATGTATTTGATGGAGAAAATCCAAGCAAGTATACATCTAAAGAAGATTGGATGAACACTTACAAAGAGAAGGCTGATAAAACTTTTTATGAAACAATAAAACTATATGAAGAAATAAGACAGCTACCCAAGCTAGATGTAGCATTGAAGACTGTAAGGGATCATGCTACAGAAACCCTAAGTCTGGCCATGACAGTGGGTAATAAAGTGTCAGAAGTTAATGTGAACCTAGAAAGTATTCCCACTACGGATATCATACACCTTAACAGAGAAACTAGTGATATCTTAAATACCAGATTGCTAAAGGCTACATTACAGATATCCAAGCTGGAGTCAAGTAAAACAAAAAATCAAGACCTCTTGAGGAAAGTAAGAGTTCATAACAAGGCCCTTAGAGTCAAATTTAAAAAGTTGCAGGATGAATCGGTAAAGGTGGATGGACATGCAGATAAGGGAGCATTGGCTCAAAAGCTGCTGGATGAGAAAGAAAAGGAAATTCAGGTGCTTAAAAATAAGTTGAAAATTCCTTCTACCCAGCTCATTCAGACCTCTAAGTTAACTGAGTTTGAGAAGGAAAAAAAATCGTTAAACACTGAGTTGACTAATTGCAAAGCCAAGCTATTGAAGCTTGAGGAAAAGGAAAAACAATGGGAAGTAGAGGCCAAAATTTTGATGGAGAGTGGAAAATATCTAAAAGTTAAGTTTAAAAGTGCAAAAAAGTTGAAAATCAATCTACAAATTCTCTGTCTAAGGAAATGTCTCAGATAGGTCTGAAGGATACTGAGCTTACAAAGTTGAAACACCAGATTAAGGAATTTGAAGAGAAAAATGAAAAAGATGAACAAGAGAAGAAGAAGGTATATGAGAAATGTCAAGAATTGATAAAGCAAAATGCCAAATTAAACAAGCAAGTAGTTGGCGAGATGTCCTTGCAGGGGGCCAGGCATATGATCTGGGATAAAATCGTTTCATAATCTAACAAGTTCAGACCTTATTTAGATTTCATTGCAGATCAGGAGGATGATTTGAAAATGGCCAAGAAAATTTTTGTGATAGCAAAGCAAGAATTGCATAAGAGACCAGTGGGATTAGCTCAAAATGATATCAATTTTCTAAGCACCTTATCAGAAGAGCAAACCAACCAGTGTGGTATCCAAAATAGAGTTGTTGTTATTTATGGAGCTAGAAAAGTGGTTGGAAAACATAGGATTATTGATACTATATAGGCCAAGATTGATATTATAGATCATAAATTGAAAGAGGTGATTGAGTTATTTAAACCATTGGTAAACAGGGGGATTCCTTTCTTCTGGGAAGAAAAATTACCATTACTGTCTCAGAAGGAGTATTTGGTGCAATTAGTTATTTGCAGGTCAGACAATAGCAGGTTCAAAGATATGCAGCAAGCCTTGTATGGAAAAACCATATTTGATAAATTAGGTGGAGAATTTGAATTACGATCCGATTTTAAAGCCACCTGTGCTACAGTACCTAATTTCTTATACGCAGAGAATATGGAGCTCAAAGTACTAGCACACGACATGGTTGTTGCAAATTTTCCTGAACCTGATCAATGGAGATCAATTCAACAGTATGGATCAGATAAGTTTAGATTGTAACCATGACGATAGAAAGGAGGGTAGCGCAAAGAGATTTTCTTCAAAGCATGCCTAGTTGCGACAACCTCTCTCCTTTTGTATACAACTGTCATCAGTTGAGATGTGCATAAAAAGGATTTGTAACCAATTTTTCAAATAGTCTGTAGTTTATTTCAGTCTTATGTAAATCGTGGTGTATATGCCACGTTCGAGTTGGTTAGAAGTTTGTTCTCTTGTTTGTAATTAATTTTGATTCTAATGTCAGTTTAGGAGGTCCGAGACATTATAATTTTACCTCCTGCAGAGGGAGAAAGGGTTGGAACCTAAGTAATTTTGGAGTTGTATGTTTTCAAGTGTTGTTTAATAAAATTGCAGAACCGAAGTTGGTGTTTTTATAGAGATTCATGTGTTATTCTATGTTGCAGTCCGTATTTTCCTTTCCCATGTGAATGTTTTTACAGTTTATCTATTCATTATGTTTTCTTTCACGTATGGAATGAGGGTATAACAGTTCTAGAATTCATGTTAGCATGCTCTAGATGTTCTTTTTAGATGTCCACAAAACCTTTCTTCTAAAATTAATATAGAATTCATTTCATAATGCTCTTTGTTGATGGTCTGTTCATGTTCTTCATTTTCCACTAGACAATTATAATTTGACTGTGACTGGGTAGCTATCTTGCCTCTATGTTAAAATTACCTTGCATAAATTTCTGTTATCTATATTTCACATCTTGACTCCATAGCCCAATGGTCCTATGTCTTGTTTCAACCAATCTTACTAACTATACACATTTTCACTTGTATATATCTGGCCTTGTCAATATTTTGTGAGAGATCCCTCTCGAAAGAGAAGAAAGCCAATATTCCCTTCAAAAGTGGTTTTGTTGTTACCTGAGAATAAGCCTTCACAACCTTTGGTAAATTTCTAGTGCTAACAGAATGTATGTTGCGATATGATATAGGAATACTTTGTCTCCCAGTTTATCCCTACAATTAACTCTCCTCATCATAAATAGGTCTAGGTTGTGCTTTGGGTGAGACCTTCTCCTCTGGGGGATTGAATATGTTAGCACACTATACTATAGTTGCCACACTATACTATATGTTATCACACTCTACTATACTATAGTTTCTCCACAAATGAAGAAGTATGATCCAATCCATTAGAAATAAATTTTCAAGGATGTCATTGAAATGTTTTGGTGTGCGCTGACCCCTTCAAGAAAAGATGTTGTAGAACCATCCTTGAATGCTAGGACATATGTGGCACTAAGAAGCTACAAAAGAACTATAGAAAAGGTAAAATACCCCATGCATCTATGGTTTACCCTATTGGGTGATACCTTGTAGGTGAAGGTGAAACCTGTAAGTTGCATAAAACTATTCATGAAAATTATCGCGTTGTGAAAAATGATGAAGGAATATGCGCCCCTCTTCTTGAAAGAAAAACTCATTTGTGCAAAAGCAGAAAGAAAAGGACTAAAAGAGAATTCAGGTTGGATGCTCAAGTCCATGGATATGATATCAAGAATGTGATGTTAGATTTGGGATATGATGTTAACATACTTACTAAGAAGTCTTGGTAGGTCATGAGTTGTCCCTCTATTGTCTAATCTCCCATTCAGTTGAGAATGGAAAACCAATATCACATCTTTCCTATTGGTCGATTGGAAAATGTAGAAGTAGACTTGGAAGGTGTAAATACTTTCATTGATTTATAAATAACATAGATCATGGGAGGAACTTATCCATATACATCTTTACTTGGAATAGAGTGGGGTTATTAAAACTATGGTGTGATCAACCTAAAGCATGGAACAATGACTTTTGAAGATGATGGCATAAAGTTTATGCAACCTATGGACCTGCTCCAGGGGCCAAGGCACACTGAACTAATACACAAGAATATGGAAAGGGATATTATATATAACATTTATTCTTTGAAAAACAAAAGGAGGGAGGACTATGTCAATACTATAGCTGATGGATCTTTGAGTTGGAGAATCTTTTACTCTTTTAATATAAATTTGGAAGAAGCACTAGATTTTAGGAAGAACATGTGGCATGAGCTATCCTCTTGACATTGCGCAATGATAAAATCCATCTAACAAATCAGAGTATAATTCCCAGATCCTCTAGTATATGATGGAATCAATAGCTTGGATGGGTTTCTCCATAAAATGAATACCTACTTCATAGAAGATTATCAAATAGATTTTTTGGATACAACACTCAGAGATACTCCTATGAGATTGTAGCAAAAAACATAAATATGATATACCTGATTGGGCCACAACTGAACTAGCTTTGATGCTCAGGTTCAAACCATCCAAGCATGTCAAATGAGTTGCATAAATCTATATGGTCCAGATGGCTCCATTTTCTCACATCCACTAGCACGAACAACAATGGCACACCGATGGATTGCAACCAAAATTATGGGTTCGTTATTTATTCCATGAATTAGGACCCATACCTAAAGCTTTGTACTTACATGAAGAAACATAAAAACAAAATGGGCGTTGGAGGAAACTTAGCATGGAATTATTCCAATATTTTTCCTTCTTAGCATTAGGTGATCATGTGACAAATTCCATGAAAGAAATCTAGGAAATTCTATTCACTAATAAGTTAAGAAATGTAGGGAACTCATACATCTGCTCCCTCCATCAAGAATTGCATGGTATGTTTATCTCTAATCCAGAGTTGTAATCCTCTTGTTGTTGCACAACAATTGAACAAGAGAATCTAGACCCTATAACCTGGAACACCTGAAGCACCTAACTTCAATGAAATGGAAGGATCCTCGGAGGTGCAACGACAAAAATCTAAAGAAACTTTGGCCTTGCATACAATGCCTCTAAAGCTGTTCAAATTCAATATTGATACAAAAGAAAAAATGAAAATGACGACCATAGGAGACTATTAGGATGACAAGACAGTGTTCAAAATCATATCCTTTCTGAAAGAATGTGAATATTTATCCCCGCAAAGTTTTACAAAGCTCAAAGGAATCCAGGGCAATCTAGGAGAAATGAATATTATGTTGAAACCTTATGCCAAACCTACGAAGCATCGACTATATCGGTTGAACCCATGAGGTAAAGAAAAATATAAGAAGGCAATTGATATGATGTTGAATGCCGATTAGTTAAAGAAACAATAAAGAATGAAATTGATCGGATGTTTATTTTTTCCTATGGATCAGACCCATTGTGATTCAAAGCAAGAAAGACACTAAGCCTATATTAGCGTCAGTTTCGACTATTGAAGTTTGAATTCTATGATATATTCATGACTCATTTCCAACACCTTTTAGCGATAAAATATTGTATGAATTAGTTAGGAATGAGGCCTACTCCTTTACGGATGGAATCTCGAGATATCACCAGGTTTGGATCACTGAAGAAGATAAGAAGAAGACAACATTTACAGTAGAATGGGGATTATTTGCTTATAATTTCATGCCTTTTGGTATTTTAATTATTGTGATAGTATCTTTCAAAGAATTACTTCACAAGTTTTTGGAGGTGTACTTAGATGACTCGACAATTTACAACCTCCTCAAGAACCATGTGGAACTACTACGATTAATGTTAGACCGATGTTGATAGATGTATATTTCCTTGAACTTATGGAAATGCGTCCCTTTTGGAAACTTATTGGGATATTTTTTTTGTCATGACAGAGTCTTGGTAGATCCTGCAAAGATTGTTTTCATTGTGAATCTTCCATCCCCTTCTTCCGTGAAGTAGCTACAATCCACTTTGGGTCATACAAGACACTACAGATTATTTGTACACAACTACATTTCTATTATAGCCCCTTCAGACCAACTGCTGAAGAAGGTAGAATCATTCAACTGGATTGAAGACTACCAAAAGGATTTTGCAATCTTTACGGAAAATGGTCAATGCCCCAATTCTTACAATTTTGGACTAGGTAAAATAATTTCATGTACATGTTGATGCATTAGGAATTTCCCTTGGAGTCATGTTAGCTCAACTCGGGGAAGGTGAAATTAACCATCCTATCTTCTTTTCTAGTAAGAAGTTGTCTCATCTTGAATGCAACTATACGAACACAGAAAGGGAAGGACTAGCAATGATTTAAACCTTGTATAAATTCCACCATTACTTATTGCGGGGATAGTTAAAGTGTTTCGTAAATAAGTTGGCTCTCAAGTACCTAGTAAACAAACATGTCATCGAAGGCCAGGTTTACATATGGTTGCTCTTACTTTAAGAATTCTCGTTCGAGGTAATTATCAATTTAGGAAGTACAATCATGGATCCAATAATCTATCATGAGTAGAAATAGGTAAATAAGAAGGATCGATCAACGATTAATTACCTGACACAAATTTGCTTGGAGATGAGGCCATCCCATATCACTTAAAATAAATTACCTTATTTTTTACAACAAGAAAATCTTCGGATGACTATACTACAACCTAGAAATACCACTTGGTTATATAAGCCGAGGAATAACAATTGGTTGTAGGAAAACTATACAAATTAGAAACAAGTGGAATTTTATGCCTTTGCATATTAGATCATGAAATATAAGATATCTTATGGGAATGTGATACCAGTGTTTTGGGTGTCCATGTTGGTGGAAAAAAAACTGGAAGGAATATTATGTAGGTAGGATTATGGCGGCCATATTTGTTAAAAAATGCTAAAGATTATGCTAAGAAATGCGATGTATTCTGATGAGTTGGTAAGCCTTCTTGATGAGATGAGATCCCACTCCATCCAGTACATGCATTATAACCATTTGAGAAGTGGGAAATTGGTTTTATCTACCCCATCAACCCTCATGCGAAGCACTTAAAATCCCACTACATCATTACCACAACAAACTAAAAGACAAAATGGGTTGAAGTAGAATTGGTATGAGATTACTCCATAGATACAACATCCAAATTAATTTATGACAACATCATTACCTACTTCGGGTGTCACAGAATACTCACAAGTGATTAAGGTATGCATTTCATTAACAACACAATCACAACTTTAACAAAGGAATTTATGATACAACATCATAAAAGTAGTCCATAGCATTTATAAGCAAATGACATGGTTGAAGCCTTCAACAAAATTTTGGAGATGGGATTAACTAAATTATGTTTCCCAAACTTGGATAACTAAGATGAGAGAGTTCATGTTGTTTTATGGGCAAACAATACCACTACAAAGAAACTACACAAGAAGAACCCATTCTAGTTGGTGTACAAACGAGAAGTAGTTATTCTAGTCAAGTTTCTCAATCCCATCCTATACATTGCACATGTAACTCACATGACTAAATAAGATTTAGTTGCATAAATTCTAACCGAATCAATGGAGCTAGAAGGCTCCCATTTTTTAGCCAACTATCACACAATAGTGGAGAAAGCGAGACATAAATCCTAGCATGACTGCCACATCAAGAGGAAACACTTTACACAAGGCGATCAAGTTCTACTATATGAAAACAAGTTCTTAAAGCATCCAAGAAAGCTCTAGATGCATTGCCTGGGACCATTTTTTGTTACAGAAGTTGGAGATCCAAGTTATTTTAAGCTTGCACAACTCGATGGCATTCTCAGAGATGGATGGGTGAATGGCACATTCCCGAATCCCTATATTTTTGTTCAGTAGTCCCATAAGATATTTTGTCTCTGAAACCATAATTCCATGATTAGATTACACTTGCTATGGATCATGCAAAATTAATGATTTTGATCTTCACATACCACTGAATCCCCGTTACATTATTTCCATAAACGATATCAATACCGATCCTTGTGATCATTCAATGTCCTTAAAAATACAAGGCATATTGCATTAGTATAGTATGCCATACCTGCTTTCCTACCATCATTGTGTGCTAGTCATAAGGAAGAAAGTTCATTAGCATAGATTGGTCAATCAAAACTTTTATGATGGGGACCTCTCTCCTGATATGAGCTCAAAATGCTATATCTCTTCAGAAAATAGAGATTTAGTACCCCTATGGTATCTTGCTTCAAAGTCACTGCGGAACTCAATTTTCAGAAGCTCGATGATCTTGATTTACGTGAGAACGAAATGAAAGATAAAAAATATATTCATAGGAACAAATATATTAAAAGAGAGACAATGATAAAATAAAATCATATTCTATTAAAATGAATAAAAATAACAGACTATAAAATAAAAGCAGTTAGTAGGGTGGTAGCTATATCTCTGAGAAGAGATGTGGCGACTACACTCATTCATGACAAGATGAAAACAAAAGGAGGTTGAAAGGGCCTATTTATCATAAGCATGAGGGAAATGACCCTAAAAATACGAAAACATAACCCTAGAAGATGAATCATCATAAAGTTTGCGACCCAAAGTTGGTTAGTTGAACAATCAACTTCCTAGGGTCATAACTTTTTTCATACAATCTCTGTTTAGGGTGCTCGATAATTTGTTGGAAATATCTATCCAAGGAGTACAATAGTGGATCAGGTTTATATGATTGTGTATATATTATCTAGGAAATTGCAGGCCCAAAAAACATCATTCCTCAAAATATCATTATAAGTCTAGGAATCGAAAAATAGTAGAAAATTACTAGAGAATTGCAAACATGGAAAATTGTTATGAGCCAATGGAATAGTTGGGTGGCCACCTATTTCCATCTCGATCAGTCCCACCCACTTAGTAAGTAATGGTATCAATTGCGTTGAGTGCCCCCATTAAATGGGGAAACTTCTGCTAAACTTGAATCCTAGTGAGCCACTTGCCTTGGTGGAGTAGATGCCCTGCTTTGACAACCCGATGCAGATTGATCTTCTATTGGAAAGTGACCTTAACCTGTGTGTCCATGATATGATAAGTAGTTTCACGTTCCATGTATTCAGGGTTGATATCTATAGGTGTCAACTGCTTTTCCACCTCTTATGTGTCCAACAATAATGGAAAATATGGGCGAAGGAGCTCCACATTGAATACTGGGTGCAAGCTAAGGAATGGAGGAATTCTTAACTCAAATGAATTCTCACTGATTTCCTTGGAGATGGGTACAACCCATATCAAAGTGGACAAAGCTTATGATGGGGTATTATGAGCCTCTCTTTTTGCAAATGCAACCAAACTTTTTCACCCACTTGGAACTTGTGTGTAAACCAATGTTGATCATGTCAGCGCTCAATGTACTTGATATTGGATTTTTCCAAAATGTCATGGAACTATTGGTGGATGTGCTGGATTCATTTAACAAATCTAGTGGCCTTGTCAGCCTCAATATGAGCATGGGAAGATTCCTCATGTGTGGATGCAATGGACATAACTACATCAATTGGGGCCAATGGGTAGAACCCCATGCACACTTGAAAAGGGTTGTGGTGGGTAGAGGCATGAAGGCATTTGTTATAGATAGTATGAACATATGTAAGGATCTCATCCCACATGAGCGGATGTTTAGAATTGTACATTCTCAAAATATGCACAACCATATGGTTGACTACCTTTGTTTTTCCATTAGTCTAGGGGTCGAAGCCAGTCGATTTAGTGAGGTTGATGTCCATCAATGACCATAGGCTGGAACAAAAGGTGCTTAGGAACCTGTTGTCCTGATACGAGATGATGGCCTATGGTATCCTGAAATGAACCCAAACACATTCGAAAAAGAGCTTAGTAGTGGCTTCGATGAAGATTATCTTCTTACCAGCTATCGGAATGGCCATCTTAGAGAACCAATCCACGACCACAACCACACAACCATTACCATGCTTGGTTGAAGGTAGCCTTACCATGTAATCCATGGAGATGGGTTCCCATGGCCCATTGGGAGTAAGCAAAGGAGTGTACAACCCCTACTTCATGATGGCGCGGGCAGTGCATGATTTGATATATCGATTGACATCTTGTAAAATCTTTGGCTAGTTAAAATACTTATGCAATACCACCACTATCTTTTTGGTGCAAAATTTCCCTACCACCTGACTGTAATGTGCTTCTCAAATCACCTTCCCATGCTCACTTGAAGGAACATAGAGATGACCCAGGTGGAATAACAATCCTTCCTAGAGGTAAAATTTTGCCACTGGTGTGCCTGCACATAGTTCTTGATATATGGAAGCGAATTTTGGATCATTTTCATATATTTGAGGCCACCAAGAGATCCCATGACCATAAGAGTTGAGAACCACAGTCAATGCTGCTATTGGAGGTCAATTGAGGCAATCATCAAAACGATTAGTGCTTCCCTTCTTATATTTATTGTTCTAGTGGAATTGCTACAAGTAGGTTTACCAACAATAACTTTCCTTGGGTTTGCATGAACTACATGGGCTTGTGATCAGTGTGGATTATTGTCTCTTTCCATAGGATGTAATTCTTCCATTGGCGAAAGGATTGTACAATGGAGTACATTTCCTTATCATGAGCGGGGTACTTGCGAATTGTATCTGAAAGCATATCATTGTGATACACCATTGGATGGCCATACCGAGTGATGATTGTGACAATAACATAGTCTAAAGCATCTGTTTTGATTTCAAAGGGTTGTTGCATATCTAGTAAGGTAAGGAAAGACACCAAACATAAGCATTTATTCAGTTCCTTAAATTCTTGTTGTTGTGGCTTGGACCAAAAAAATGGCCTTATACCCCCCTTTGGTCACTTAGATAAGGAAGCTGCGAAGTTCTGTGAGAGTTATTGGGGTTTTCCAGTTGTGAATGGCTTGGATCTTGGATGGATCCACATGCACACCATGTTCATCGATTATGTATTCCAAATACTCAACCCTATCTATACCAAATGAGCACTTCACTAGATTGGCGTATAACTTGTATTGTCGTAGGGTGCTGAGGAATTGGCCTCAATATGTTGCAAATGCTACGCCCATGTTCTACTACAGATGAGGATATCATATAGATATACAAACACAAAATAATTGGTGAATGGACAAAGTATATCGTCCATCATCCTCATGAAGGTTGTTGGAGCATTAGTTAAGCCAAAAGGCATGAGCAACCAATCAAAAAGGCCTTCCCTATATTTGAAGGCAGTCATCCAAACATAGGTCTGATCAATTGGCACTTTATGATAACCAAACTTCATATCAATCTTACTGAAATATTTGACACTCTTGATCTAGTACAGAAGGTTGTCGATGTAGGGAATGGGATACCAATTTCAGACTGTGATTTTGTTTAGAGTTCGGTAATCAATCCAGAGTCACCCTATCGCATATTTATTTTTCACCAACACAATTGGACTCCCACAAGGTGAGGAGCTAAGTCAAATAATCCCTTTTTGGATTAATTATTGAATTTGGTGTTTCATTTCGATGAGGGAACGCATGTATACTAGCCCATTCGGTAAAGGATCCCCATGTATCAAATCATTGGAATGCTTGATCTGGAAATGTATTGGCACCCCGAAAGGTGTGGTGAAGATGTCTTTGTATGATTCAACGATCTTGTCCACATGTTTTTATTGTGTAGATGGATTGTTATGCAACCAAATCTCAGATATAGCATAAAAAGAGCAGAAATAGACAATACGAGAGTAATCCATGCCTAAAATATGAATAGCAGAGATAAATATCAATCCTCTTCGAGGAACCTCCTTACACAATGTACAAGACAATACAAGATGATATGATGATATAAATGAGAATATCTCATCCCTATATATAGGAGATAATGGTGTACAATAACAACTGATAAACCGACTATTAGACCCAAGCCTACATACATAATATGTAATGCACCACAATATAGGGGGTAATGTGCCACACTATATGGTGTAATGTGTCATCAATAAGGGCTTAACATTCCCCTCCCCTTCAAAAAGTGTTGTCCTCAACGCTGAAGTAGTTCTGGATGCTGTTGTATAAAGGACTCATCTTTCCATGTTGAATCTTCTATGGATAAGTTCTTCCATTTAATGAGATACTTTGAAATTGATCGATTTTGAAGCTGTCTAGATCGTATTTCACTAATTTCTTTAGGCTCCAAGATGATTTCTCCTTCCCCATCAAGTTCTGGTAACATCGCTTGAACTGGTAGCTTGTCATCGATCTTCTTATTTTTTATGTATCCTTGTATCTTGAGAGTTTGAGGAGTTCTAATTCCAGCCAATGCATGACAATATATGGTGAGAGTAATTTCTTCTGAAGTGCCTTATTCTATTTCTTTTGAAGTCGCCTCTTCTTGAGATGCTTCCTCTTCTTTTCCTTCTTCCTCTTCATAATATGTGTAGAATAATTTCTTCTTAGTGCACTTATGTCCCTTACTATACTTGCTGTCACAATTAAAGCATAATCCTTTTTCTCTTCTTTCATCTAGTTGTTGGGGTGTGAACCAAGGAACATTATTTTCTCTATATGTGTTGGAGAAGGTCTTTCTAGTATTCATTGCCATATTTTTATTTTCAACCTTCCTTGCCATCATGAAAGCCTTCTCTAGCGATGATGGTTCAAAGAGACACACCTCATGTTGAATGTTATCTTTCAAGGTTCCAATAAAGAGATCTAAAAAATTATCTTTTGAAATATTCTTCACTCTGAGACTTAGCTACTGAAATTTATTGATGTGATCTGTAACTGAACCTTTTTGCTTGAGATTTACCAATTAACTAAAGAAGGTGTTGCTATTTATATCCCCATAATGTCCAATCAATTCTTCGGTGAATATAGACCAAGAGATAATAGAATCCTTTTTATGGTCACAAAGCCATTGGTACCATACAAACTGATCAAGTTCTAAATACAAGGATGCAATAGTTACCTTTTGCATGGTGGGCACTTGGTGTAGATCAAAGAAGTGCTCCATCTGAAAATTCCACGTGATTGGATCCTTGCCATCAAACTTTTGCATGTCAATATTGGGGATAAAGAAGTTTCTTGGACCTGAATTGAACCTATGATTTTGTCACGAACCATCAACTTTTGAGGACTCCAAATTCCTACTCTCCAATTATTTTTCAATTTTCTCCAAACGTGACTGGAATATGTCATCTTGTTCCTCCTTATCCTCTTCCTAAGTAGATCGTTGAGGAACAAAGTTATGTTTGATATCCTTGATAAAATCCTTCAAGTCTTGGAGATATACTTTACTAACCATCCCTTTGAGATCTTCTTTAGTAGCCATCTTATTTTATAATTTAGCAAAGTCATCAATTTTCACACTTTCTTTAATCATATCTTCCAACTTGGACACTCTAAAAGAAATGTCTTCCATTTCCTTGTAGGTTGGGAATGAACCCTCTGGGGGTTTGAGTGGAGTGTTATTCTTTCCACTTACTTTGGTTTATTTTTTAACAACATCACACCCTATGTTTTACTAAAAATATATCCTTCTACTAAAAGTTATTAAAATGCAAAATGGCATACCTTTTTCAATCACTGATTGGGAGGCTGTTTTAGGACCGACTTGTAACTGAACTAAAATTTGAATTACGACTCCTCTATGGATGAAAATTCTTGTTTTCATACCTTTATCTTTCCTCTTTCCAATTCCACATATCTTACCTAATTTGGATGAGCCAACAAAACATTATTGCAAAGATACCAAAACCTCTTATTTTTGGCCTATCCAGAAGAGCAGACTTGTACTGTATGCCACGTGTCCAACGTTTTGTTTCTGTATCTAAAAATTCTACCACATATACCCTAGTTTGTCTTCTTTCATATGCAACTATTATCACTTTGTTTGGATATCGGATTCCTCATATATGAACTTTTTCCCAAGAACACCTGTTTTAGACTAGCTATAGGACTAGTAAACAATTCTCGCTTCCTCCAAAATTATATCCAAAACTGTAATGGTTCAGGATCTGAATTTTTTACTGGAGATATTTTAGCCTATTTTGGAAGTGTATTTTTAACCTTGATCTCTGATTCCTTGTAGAAAAAATGTTGTAGCGAAAGTTCCAAGATAAATCATTTTGGAGAAGCTATTCCCGAGGAGAGAGCTCTAATACCAAATGTTATGCAACCAAATCCCAGATATAGCATAAAAAGAGAAGAAACAGACAATAGGAGATTAATCCATGCCTAAAATATGAATAGCAGAGATAAATATCAATCCTATTCGATGGAGGAACCTCCTTACACAATGTACAAGACAATACAAGATGATATGATGATATAAATGAGAATATCTCCTCCCTATATATAGGAGATAATGGTGGACACTAACAACTAATAAACCAACTATTAGACCCAAGCCTACATACATAATATGTAATACAACACAATATAGGGGGTAATGTGCCACACTGTATGGTGTAATGTGTCATCAATAAGGGCTTAACATGGATCCTGTGTGAAGGTGGTGGATGTTGTTGTGATATTTCATTCCCCTTCAAAACAAATCATGAAGAGGATGAATTTCCCTTCCTAGGAGATTACCTTCCTACACTACTTAGTTGTGATGAGGGACACAACAGTATTCATAATTGTCTCTGGTGTCATATAGAGTTTCTTTCCCAAAGTAATAATGACACTACAAGGTCTAGACTCATACATAACACGACATTTCCACATATATGGTTGTCCTAAAAGAACATCACAGACTTCAAGCTAGGAACCATCACACATTACCTCGTCTTTGAAGGGATTGATGCCATAGGCAAGGATACATTATTGAATGACACATATGTCTCATCCTTGGATCAACCAATCAATGGTGTATGGTTGGGGGTGTGGAACCATCGATAGTTTCAATATTTCATGACCTCAACCGAGATGAGTTTATTTTGGATACCACTTTCAACAATGAAATGTAGCGGGTTCCCCTGCACCCACAATTGTGAATGGAAGAGGTGTTCCCCTTCCTTTGGCTCCTCCAGATATTCTAGTTGGATATTTGCGGTTGTGATGGTGGAACTAGGTTCTGTATAAATGATATTCTTTCCCGTTTGCTATTTTGAATCTGAGTTTGAGCCAGAGTCTGGATTTGGGTATTTTGTCTCAGCCAACAACTATTGTTTTGAGTGGCATTCATTAGTGTTGTGCTAGGGGATTTTTTGGAACTCACACCACTTGTCGATGTCCTTCTTTGATTTCCTGTTACCCTTCTTTTCCTGTGGCTTGGGATGATTGTCGGGATTTTTTCCATTGTTGCTTTGTACTTTTCCTTATGAATTAATATTGCCTTTGTCAGGATTCTACTGCTGTTGGTTTGCAAAACAACACTCCTGTTTGTTCTTTTGCTTAAACTTTTGCTCAATCTTGACAATCTACCGATAAGTGGCTCCCATTGAGGATATGTATAGGAAATCCATCTCTATCTTGGCGTACCTATGAAGGCCATTNTGTGAGGATCTCATAATGTAATGAAGAGAAAATAGGAGGTGTGGCTCCAAGGTTTTCTGGTTTTCCCGGTTAAGGGTTTCCAGGGTAAATCTCTGTGTTTTTGTGTGAATGATGTGTTGTGATCTCTATTTTTCTTAAAAGAATCTATATGCTTTGCTTCTCTGCACAAGTTTAAAACTTACACGCTCGATTGTCCATTGGAAATATCTACCCGAGCAATATAATACTGGAAATACCTTCTCCTTGAAGGGATCGAATATTCTATAACACTAGACTACACTACCCCCCTTTATTGGCCCTTGCATAATAAACCCGATCTCACGTTTCATGCATACATGGGAATGGGGGGAAGAAACTAATTGCATGTCTAATTGGATAGGGTGAAGGGACATAGTTGTATGATAAACTTGGCTCATACTAGTTGTATGTGTCAAGTTGGAAGAGGATGCTAAAAATCCTTTAGGATATACTTGGCTCATAGGGAAAGGATTAGGCCTTAGGTTTAAAGGGTGAGGAGGAACCATTGAAGAAAATATTTTTCTAGGGGATTGAATAGTGCAAACCATGATTAGTGCACATTGGTGCAAACTTTGCACCATGTTCAACATATTCATGTGGGTGAAGGTACTCACATTAGATCCTTCCTCGAGGAAGATTTGACTATCATCCACTTGAAAGGTACTATCTCTGGTGAAATATATATTCACCAAAGGACCCATGGAAAAAGTTCTCCATACCCAAGAGAACTAAAAATAAAAAGAAGAAACCTCATGAATTTAATGGGGAAGAGTTGATTTGCATCCATGTGAAAGGTACTATCATCAACGGAATAGGGAAAAAATTTCTCCAAACCCAAGAGAACTAAAAATAAAAAGAGGAAACCTCATGCTAACAAAGGTCGAATTTGATGGGAAATCACGATTGGAGTTAGCAAAATGTAATGAATGACTACACTAGATTTAAATAAAAACAAAGGACGAAACACAAGATTAACAAATAATAGGGTTGACGATAAGTCTTTAGTGAAGTCACTAAAATGCAATGAATTAGTTATATTGAAGCACCATGCTACCACACAAGAGACGCTCTGTACCTAATCAAAGGGAGCAAAGGAAGGTAACAAATTCTTTATCCATTCTTTGATGGTAACCAATAACCAAAATGAGGTGAATGGTAGGGAGAAAATCCATTAGGTTAATTATTTAATTATGAGTTAATATTTGTCTAGGGTTTTGATTGATTCTATGTGGTGCATTGATTAAGTCTTAGGGTTTCTTCATAAGATAGAGTTCCAATGCAAGAGAAGAAACATTAATTAATGGAACTTGAAATAAAAGAAATATGAAAGAATAAAGGGGGAAAGGAATGGATACTCATGTACGATGAAGACCATGGAGCCATTGATGAAGTCAACAAAGAGGTTGGATTATTTCTAATATCTAAGTTGTCATTGATCTCTTCACTTTGTACTTAAATATACAAGTCTCCAATGTCAGCAATATATGCATACCAAGGTACTACTAAGATGAACCTTAGTTGTAATCCTTCATGAAAGAGTGATTAAGAGTCTCTAAATTAAACCCACAAGGGTAAACCATAATTCCTAACTCAATCAGATAGTAGTGAGGGAACAATTCTACCAATAAGAAAGGCCAAATAGTAAGGCTAGGTCCTTATTGTGAGAGAATTCATAGAGACTACAACTTTAGGGAATGTAGGTGCTTGACTAAAGAAGTGGTTGGAGTTATATGAAAGTTTTGATAGAGTTTTTATACTTTTTTCAGATGAGAATCAAAGTTTATTTGTCATCTAGAAAGATGGCTATTTATAGGAAAAGTAAACCTGCAAGGGTGTACAAGGATCAACAAACAACCATTGAGGAAAAATTGGATCTCCCATCTACTCATTTGTAGATCGAAGACTTGAATTCTTTGGTTTTGAGATAATCCATGAGTTTTTTTATTGGAAATGGGCTCTCTATTTCACTTTTCCATGAGAAATAGATGCAAATGCACCTATATGACTTGTAGATGTTAAGAGACAAAGTGAGAAGGAAAAATATCAAGCTTAACTTTAGCAACCTTGGTATGTGCCCAAATGGCTATGTGACTATTGTGAATCTCAAGAAAGCATCTGTAACTAACTGAAATAAACCAAATCAAACATGAATATCAATGTGGATATAAGGGAAGAGAGAATTTCTAACCAATAATCTCGACAAAGGGAAGACAAGTCCAACAGATGACCCGAGAAACTAACAAATGGGGTCTTTCCTAAGCATTAGAAATTAATGGGAAAATAAATTTCCATGTCTAGAGTGAGGCAAGGGGATAATGAGGGGGGAGCTACAAATCCATATCGAAATATAGGGAGTCCTCATGGTCATTTTTGGAATTTGAGTGCATTATATGAAAAATCTACACACTACATGTTCCTTTCTAAGTATTGTCTTATTAATGGTGGTTTTACAGAGAAATATATACAAGCTTGCCAAGATGATATTAATAGAAAGTATTGTTTCCCTAAATATTATATAGTCCACATTAATTCTTCCTTCAACCAAAGCCCCATTGTCAAGAGAATATTTCTCAAATGTAGCCACTAGCACATGAGAATAAGTTACATGAAGTGATTCTTCAATTTCCATAGATTAATCCACACGATTTGGAAATTTTTCAAAACACTTGTTCTAGGATGGGTTCCATCATAAAACTTGTTCTTAGATGGGTTCCATCATAGCAATACTAAATTTCCATATTTCAAAAAAAATTATTATATTTTTCACACGAAGAAATCTTCTTAATATGCATAAAAGACTTGCACAAAGTGAAACAACCTCCTCGTGGAGACGGGCGACAAAGACTTGCTATGCATTATGGAAAAATGATCTTAAGAAATACAAATAATAGTTTCCCATCCATGAAAATAAAATTTATCCCATAACTAAGGGGAAACTTCACTTTCCATTTTGGTTTTTCATTTATTTTGGACTTTTTTTCTCACTTTTATTGGATGTTAAAAAAAACAAAACAAGAAAAAGATAAATTAAAATAGTAATTTTCTTTTATACAAAATGAAAAAATTAACATTATAAAAAAGTAAAATAACTGTAATAATTACCTCTTATTGTGCAAAGACATGCTCCATAATGTGAAAAAAATGAATTAAAGTAAAAGAAATATCCATGTGAATGTAAGTAACCATATTGAAAAGTATTCATCACATGTGAATCAAACGTAATCAATGAAATGCTCCATCATCATTCCCCATGGATAAATAAGATATTTGAGTTATGAATTTCTAAAATTAACTGCTTTAATTTCTCTCAATTGTAAGAGACCCCAATTATTACCAATTTACATTTAAAACACTTTTTTTAAAAATATTTCTGATGTTTAAGTAGGTTTAAAAAAACATAAAAATAATGGCATAATTGTTGTGATCATAATATTTATGTTAAATAAAAAAAATATTACATGATTTTATTTAATAATCAATATCCTTTATAATAATTTAATAGATATAGGATTGATGTAACAAATCCAAATTATTACCAATTTACTAAATATTTAAAATACTTTCTTTTTCTAGTCAAAGTTGTTATGTTGAACCTAACCTCCAACCCTTGGCTTAATAATTTAAACCCTTGCTTTAATAAAGGTTTTTCTAAAGTTGTTAAAGGTTAATTGTATAAAGGCTCCTTTCGAGCAACCTGAAAGGAAAATTTACCTAAGTTAATGATACACCTTGCTTAACTTATGGCTAAGTAAAAAGTATTAATATTTCAAGGAAAAAAGTATTATCTACCCTATTTCCATTCGAAGGGTACCTTCTCCTAGGTAAATTGACCCAACAAAATTAAAAGGTTTAAAATCACAACCTAAAACTATAGACAATATTGGCCAAGAGAAATTTAAATGATTTTTATATTATCTCAATTTCAGAGCATGGAATACAACTGTGTAGCAATCAAAAGTTGACTTTCACATGTCGATTGTAAATCATTTTCCTCTATTGGAAAGGGAGTTGTTCATCCTTTTGGCCATCATTCAACTCTGCAACAAATGATTCTGCTATGGCTTTGTTAGGGAAGACTTACATAGTTTGCTTCACACAATTAGTGTATTTATGATTTGGTTTGTGTATTTGGACACAGTTAATCTTCAAAGAACTGGTTACTTTACTGTCAACCTGTTAGCAGCCTTCTGGTTATGCTATCTGAGATTATACTTCTCAACACATCCAACGTTTTCACCATTCTACAGGTAAAGAATTCCTTTAACAAGTTATTAATTCTGTATAAATTCTTGGTTTATAATGATTCCATCTCTAACCTTCACATCTTGATTTGTAGGTTTGGCCGTCGAAGTTTTCATTCGTATGTCAAGGTAAGGTTTATTTTAAACCATGGGTCTTCCTCCTTTCATGTTTCGATGAAGTTGTGTATTGGGTTCTGTGGTCGTTTTTGGAATTGCATGTGCAGTGATGATAGCTTCTTTGCATAACTGTCTCTGTTTTGATTTGGTCATTAGGAAGTTTTCCAGTTAGGGTTTAAGTGCTTAACCCATACGGTTGCTGCACTTCTGGTAATTTTATGAATATTTAAGTTAAATGTTTAAGGAAAACTTGAAGCCATTACTGTTTTAGTTTTGCGTTCTGAATTTTACTAAGGAAAGTCGTGAAGGTTTTGCAATAGATATCTATGGTTTAATTAGAGACTGTAAAGACTATATTTTGTGGCTCAGTTCTTACTTATCAAAGGATTTTCTTTCGGTCACAAGGATTTCATAATATTTATTTCTTGAAGATTCCAAACCTGTAAGAAATTTAGGGTTTACGCCCACAACCGATATTATTAGGGTTTGAATTGTTATTTCTGTTAATCCATTTCTTTATGCTATAATATTTTTGCCATAATCAAGAATTAGGGTTTTACATTTATTTACTTCAACAATTATGGTAATAGAAGAGGTTTAACATAACCTAGGGTTTTCATTTTTCTCAACGAATTAGAACTAGATTACCAATTATTGCAACTATAGAGTCTTTGTCCAAGGTTGAATACCCATTATCTTACTTTTAAATGTTTACTGCTTGCGCTCTATTTATTCTTTCAATATAATAGGGTAAATAGCTCTGCTAATAATAAAATAAAAGAGCACTTAAATAGTACTCGGTAACTATTTTCAGCCATAGAAATACATTTGTTCAATTCCAGAAGCATAAAATAGAGTAAAAATAAAACCTTACGGAAAAATAGAATATAATCGATAGATTTTATGCAGATATAAATAAAATATTAATAAAAAGAATAATGGACTTGTCTTCTATAAATAAAATAGAGAAAAAATAACCATGTTCATGAGTGAACAATAACAATAATATTTCTAGGGTTTTTAACTGTAAAACAAGAAGTTTAATTAACATACATATTTGTAAAATTTGGAAATAGTAGTGTCAGCAGCTTCACACCACCCTGCCACTGGAGCCTTGCAACAAACAAGCTTTGTTTGGGTTCCACCCCCTTGCCCAGAACTTTAGGTTTAAATTAGTTCTCCTACAGCTTCAAGGTTCCACTGGTATCTAAAAGGATCAAATTATCCAGAACCTAGCATTCTCTTATGCTTCATTGGTATTTCTGATAGAGAGCCTAACATCTACAAGATGCTCACCGGTAGCTTTGTGTTATTTCATGTTTTCATTCTTTAGAGCCTTCACCCAAGGTGACCAGTGTCAACTCTATTTATTCTTTTCTCTTTTCCTCCTACTTCCATCTTCCTACATCATTCCTTGCCTAGGAATTTTTATAGCAAAATAACCAACTCCTTTTAGTACTGGCCACTTGTCTCCTTAGAGAATGCCGAAGGTTTGATAATTGTTTTTAAACCTAAGTTTTTGTCAATTTATTATGTAGCTGTTAAATCTCCCATTTCCAAATTATATTATATTCATATGAAATTTAACTTGTTTCTTTGAAAGTAAATAATAATAAAATATCCAAAAGTAACTAGAGGGTATTACAATCCTCCCCTCCTTAAAGTTTTGCACCGTCCTCGGTGCTTAATCAGTATTATTAAAATTTGGATATAAAGCAAGAAAATTCTGTCTCATAATTTCTTCATCTTCCCAAGTAGACTCTTCCTCTGAATAATGTTTCCATTTTACTTTAACTTGTACAATAACTTGCTTTCGAAGCTGAATTTCTCTTCTATCAAGAATGCACATTGGTTCCATGAGGAAGTCACCCTCTGGTTACACCTGTACATTATCCCAGTTAATAATATGAGATTGATCAACAACATATTTTTTTAACATGAAATATGGAACACATCATGAATTCTTAAATAAGGGGGTAATGGCAACTGATAATCTACAATCCCTATTCTAGCCAAAATTTCAAAATGTCCCACATATATGGGTGCCAATTTTGTATAAATCCATGATCTTAGCTTGCTTTTCTTTGGTTTGACCCTTAGGAATACATGTTCTCCTACTTTATACTCTTTATCTGTTTTATTCTTATCTACATAACTCTTTTGTCTGCCTTGTGCTGTTTTAAGTTTGTTTTATTTGTCGTACCATTTCCTCCATTTGTGGTAACATATCTAGCCCTAAATCCAATATGTCCTCCAAGTTACCCCAACTTAAAGGTACTTTACACCTCCTACCATACAACACCTCGAAGGGGCTCATTTTGAGAGATGCTTGGTAATTATTGTTATATGCAAATTCTACCAAATGAATATAATCCTCCCATTTACCTGGTTGATTCATCACATACATTCTCAACATGTCTTCCAAGACCTGATTCACTGACTCTGTCTGTCTTTCGATTTACGAATGATAGGCTGTATTGAAGTTTAGTTTTGTATACATTCCTTTAAATAATGACATCCAAAACTTGGAAGTAAATTTAGCATCAGGACATGTGATCACTATTTTTGGTATGCCATGCAACATGAAAATTTCCTTCATAAATATGCCAGCAATATTGATTGCTTTATAGGTTGAATTTACAGGTATGAAATGAGCTGCCTTACTTAATTTATCCACTACATCCATAATATAATCCTTATGTTTCTTTGTTCTTGGTAACCCGGTAATAAAATCTATGGTTATAGTTTCCCACTTAAACTCTGGTATAGGTATAGGTTGCAATAAGCCATTTGGAAGTTGGTGAATGGCCTTAACCTATTGACAAGTAAAACATCTAACTACATATTCAGTTGCTTCTAGTTTCATGTTTGGCCAGTAAAAGTCTTTCTTTAAAGCTGTTATAAATTTTTGATATTCAAGGTGTCTTACATACAGGTTATCATGCGATTCCTTAAAAATGGCCTGTTTTATACTGTATTGATTAGGCACATAGATTCGGTTTTTGAAACGTAAAAACCCTTTTGCATCAATCTAATAAAAACTTTTTGTTGTTTCAAAATTTTTCTGGTTACATTTTTCCATCCAATTCCTATATTTCTCATGATTAATTGATACTTCTTTCAGTAGAGTTTTAAATTCAGATTCATAATTACTAATCAACACTGAATGCAATTTATGTTGATGTCGGCTTAATGCATCAACTTCAATGTTTTCCTTCCCTTTTATGTGTTTAATTTCGAAATCATACTCACTCATAAATGCAACCCACCTGGATTGTCGGGCATTCAATGGTTTTTGGTCAAATAAATACTTTAACCCAATATTGTCTGTTAGTAACAAAAATGTCTTTCCTATCAAGTAATGCCGCTAAATCTTAAGGGAATGAATGATAGCTTCCAATTTCAAATCATGTATTGCATAATTTTTCTCATGTTCCTTTAGTTTCCTTGATTCATAACAAATTACGTGACCTTCTTGAGTTAAAACCCCTCCTAACCCTTCTTTGCTTGCATCAATGCATACCACAAATTCCTTACTTGGATAAAAAACTTTTAGTACTGGTGATGTTGTCAATAATTGTTTCAGTTTTTCAAAGCTATCTTGACACTGCTGATTCCAAATAAATCTAACACTTTTTTTTTGTAAAGTGATTATATGGTAAGCTATTTTGGAAACGTTTTCTATGAATCTGCGGTAATATCCTGTTAACCCCATAAAATATCTTATATCATGCACATCTTTGGTGCAAGCCATTCCAATATAGCCTTGATTTTTTCCGGATCAACTACTATCCCTTTTTCTAAAACGACATGTCCTAAGTACTGTACCTCTTTTTTATAAAAGTCACATTTACTTAATTTTGCATATAGTTGATGTTCTTTTAAGGTTTCCAAAACCTTCCTTAAATGCCCCGCATGCTCCACCTCAATCCTTGAATATACTAGAATATCATCAATAAATACCAACACAAATTTATCCAAGAATTTACTCAGTACATTATTCATCATATTCATAAAGGTTGCAGGAGAATTTGTTAAACCAAATGACATTACCACAAATTCATAGTGTCCATATCGGGTTCAGAATGTAGTTTTATGGATTTCCTCATCTTTAACTCGTACCTGATGGTACCCTGATCTAAGATCAAATTTTGAGAATATTTTTGCCTCATCGATTTGGTCAAACTAATCATCTATTCTCGGTAAAGCGTATTTGTTTTTAATCATCATTTTATTCAATTGTCAGTAATCTATGCACATTCTAAAAGTTAAATCCTTCTTTTTAACAAACAACACATGTGCTCCCCATGGAAATGCACTAGGACGAATGTATCCTTTGTCTAATAATTCTTGTATCTGCATTCTTAATTTTGTTAGTTTTGGAGTATTCATACGATAGGGAGATAGGGATACCGGTGCGGAACCTGGAATTAGATATATGGTAAAATCTAAATCTCATTTAGGTGGTAATCCAGGTATTTCCTCAGGAAATACTTCCTGAAATTCCTTCATAATAGGGAACTATTCCATTGTTGTTGGTGACTTTTCAGATTCAATTTCTTTAAATTTGATGGCATACAATTGACATCATTTCCTAAGGCATTTTTTTAATTGTATTGTAGAAATTTGTCATGCAGATATAGACCTGTAAATTCCTTTTACTGTATGAATTTTTCCTTCCTCATCCATGCAATCAATTATTTTATGTAAACAATCAATAATGGCTCTATGAGCTTCTAACCAGTCCCTTTCTATCAGGATATCATACAATCCTAACAGAAGTATGTTTAGGTTTACTATGGTATCCAAGCCATTGAAACTTATTCTACAATCCTTAACTATTTCAGTAACTTTCCCTTTCATTCTTCTTGTTAACTGTACCAACCATGCATTCTTTTGTTTTTCCTTACTAAGTTTACATTTTTCAAGTACTCTTGGTGCAATGTAACTTAAACTAGCTACTGAATCAATAAGTATAGAAACAAACGTGTTTGAGATTTTACCTTCTACTTCCAGCATGGTGGATTGATGATCCGCATGTCTGTCATCCAAAGCTTCATTTATTCTAGGTATGTTCTTGGCTATGTCATTGAAAGTGGAAGCTTCCTATATCATATTTATGGGAGACATTTTTTTGTGGGATTGTGAGGAAAATTTCTGTACATATGAGGTCTATTACAACCCCAACATTTAACCTCTTTCGCAGTATTAATCCACCCACCATTGGATTTTCCAAAACCCTTTACGCCACTATTAGTAGTTGTTCTTGGTTTACAGTAATTGTTATCAGTATGACTTTTTATTCCTTTCCTAAAAGGAGAAGGTTTAAATCCCTTTTTATGTTGATCCATCTTCTCATTTTTCTTATTTTTCCAACTTTTAGTTAATTATGATCTTTGTTTGAATAAATGGTAACATAATTTGACTTTTCTAATTACCTCACCCATGGTCTTAGGCATTTCAAACTCAATATTTTTCTTATGCTGGGGCTAAACAACTGATAAACCTATAAACCTTAGCTTTTTCATCCTTCAAATAAGGTACATAGCGTTGTAAATTTACAGACTTGGCTACAAATTCTTTCATGGTCAATGTTCCAAGTCACAGATCATTGAATTCTTTGGATTTTTCGTCATAATACCGTTCTGACATATATTTATTTTTAAATAACTTTTAAAAAAATTTCCAACTCAATTCTTTACTGCATATGTTATTTACACTTTTGGCCTCCTTCCACAACATGGCATATTTTTTGCTCAGTTGAAAGATTGCTAAGCATGCTCTCAAATTGTCATCATACCTATATACCTGAAAATACCTTTTAATATTGATTCACCAAGCTTCATTTGCAACTTTTGATTCTCCATCAAATGTCGGGGGTCTTAGCTTTTTAAATTCTCCATGTAGCTCTACATGATGTTCTTTTTGTTTTTCCACTTTTATGTTCTTATCTTTCTTTAGATATTGTATGATCATAGGGGTGTTTTCAGTGATTTATTCACTATTGTCACTTTGTACTACTCCCTTCCTCTCTCTTTTTTCAGTACTACAAGAGTTTTGACTGTTATTCTTTTAGGGCTCTGTCAAACTTTTAAGAATAAGTTCATTTATCTCTTCTTGATCTGATTTAGCATGCATAAGTTTAAGGTTATTTGCCTTAATACTTTCCACATATGCTTTCAAACTTCTCGTCTTCTCCAACATCTCTGACTGCATATCTACATTACGTTTTGCTCCAAGTTCCACGAAAAAACTTGCATTCTCTAAATCTAGTATATCTTCTGGTACCTCTTCTTTACCCATAATCCATTATGGTTCTTCTACCATTGTTTCGTCTGCATGTAACAATAATTATCCTTTTGATCACCTTGGGTGAAGGCTCTAAAGAATGAAAACATGAAATAACACAGAGCTGCCAATGAGTGTCTTGTAGATGTTAGGCTCTGTATTAGAACTTCTAGTGAAGCATAAGAGAATGCTATGCAGGGAAAATTATAAGGGAAAAATTTAGCCCAAGGGCGAAATTAAAGAGGTTTCCGAAAATAGGTGGGCGAATTAGTAAAGTAAATGTTTTTTTTAATTTATTAAATTAGCCCAATATTTATTAAAAAAATAATAGCGAAAGACACAATCGCCCGCTCACATATATCCCAAAATACCCACTTCGCTTGCTCACAGATATCTGAAATACCCACTTCACCCACAGACTAATGGTAAGAATTGTGGTAAATACTTCCATCAGCCTGGAATTTTAGTAATGGAGGATGCCGATGGTTGAATCGCCCTTGATTTTGGTTAAGGGAGGATGTCCAGGGTTGAATCGTCCTCGATTTCTATCAATGGAGGATGTCTAAGGTTGAATCGCCCTTGATTTTTTCAATGGAGAATGCCCAGGGTTGAATTGCCCTCCATTTTGGTTAATGACGATGATCAAAATTGAATTACCCTCATGGCATTTTATTTGACTCAATAGCCCCTGGAATCCTTGATTTGGTCATTTTTGTATGCTTCCATGAGTAATTTTAGTGATCTCGACCTCCATGAAATGAGGAATTTGGGAGTTTTTTCCCAATTTGTTATTTAAAGTATTTTTAGTTAATAAATGGTGCATATTTGGGGAAAATCGGGAACAAACTGAAATGAACACACTCCTCTGCAACTCCTCTAGGAGGGTTACGGATGGAGTTTCATTGATTACTGATTCAGTTCCACCAGGCTCACAGGTGGGGCCCTTTTGACTACTGTGGATGTTTTTTGGCAATTGAAAGTGGCTAAAGTTTACTTAATGCAGTAAAGCAAAATCAATGTATTGGTGGAATTTTGCAGACTCCCAAATAACCTCTTCTTTAGAGACCATAATTTTTTTGGTGATTTTGGTAAAAGAATTCCAGTTAGTCATTCAGGTTTGGATCCCTCAGATCATGAGAAACATATAACATTTCAAGAAAAATATTTTAGGAATTGTTCATGAATTTTACTAGTTCTTTTAGAAGTAAAATATGGAGACTACAATGCCTTTTCAACAATTTAGTATATTTCTTGAAGAAAGTTGAAATTAAGTGGTTTTGGCTTTACCACATTTTAGCGAGTTGTTTACATTACTTGGAAAAAATGTCAAAGCTATTAAGGAGACCTTACATATTCCCATAGAAACATGTTTCTGCAGGGCCTTTGCTTCCAACATTATGAAGCACGATGCAGTCTATTTTGACTCCCTCAATGAATAATTATTGGCTACATTACATCTGAGCTTTCCTCATCTATTCTCCAGGGCTTTCACATTCTTGGCTTAAGGTAATAATTTGCATGGCCTTTGAAATTTATCTTGGTATTGTTGGCCGTGACAAGCAACATTTTAAAATTTTGTGGGGTTATCTATGCAAGCTTGGACAGATTGAGCAAGATTGATACCAACAAGTTTTCAGTATAAATTAATGATAAAGGGAGTAACAGGTTTAGTTGTTGTCTTTCAGTTTTGAGATTAAAAGTGGACAAACCCTTATGTTTGCAATGCAAGTGTTTTAAGTTATAATGGGTTCACATTAACTAGTTGATGTGACAGCTGAGTGATCCAATTGCAAGGATTGTCTATTTCCATTCAATATCGCTTACAAGTCTTTGTAAATCTAACTATAAATGACAATTACTGTGTTGCCATTTTCAGCTAAAGGCTAATATTAATCTAGTTTTACTCATTTCAAATAAAAAATATTTTTCCTTTTCTCCATGTTATAAATTTGTTTGGAAGGGAGTGATTGAAACTTTTGTCGAGGATCCATTAGTATCCTATGCCAAGAGTGCATGATGCCAATTTGTTTGTAGTGTATCTGAACAATGAAAAGTGTTAGCTAATCCTAGCAACATTCATTAGTGAATCTGTAGATAATATTTTGCTAGCATTCTATGGGGATGTGTCCCCTATGTCCCCTATCTAATGGGGATAGGGAATTGACTGACAAGTGTCTCGACAATGTTTTGGGGTTGGGGAAACATTAGTGGATCTGATTTTAAATTAAACATTCAAAGAAACATATTTATTCCTTTTTTCTTCTTCTTTTATATGGAGGGACACACTAGTTTTAAAAAAAAATTCCATTTGCTTTTGAAGCCCTAAAATTCCATTTTTTATTCAAGAGATGGAAAGGCATTCTTGAAGATGTTGAACAACTCTTGCAGCACATGGAAGAAGACAATTGTGCACATGCGATGGAAAATAAGTTTGGCTTGGTCATTTTTTTTTCATTTTAATTTTTGTATCATGTATGGTTTCTGTTCATATATGTATCAAAGACAGTTAATATAAACTTCTATTGTTTGAAACATTTATATCATGTCTGATTGTTATGCATACAATATGGATATATCATTGTATGATGTATGGATTTGCTTACTCGAGTTTCAAATTTGAAGTAGAACTATGGTTATTTATGATTCATTGATAATAAAATGATTCAAGTTTTTGATATTTTCTGTAGTTCTCCTATATTGGAGGTTTACATGTCTCATAATATACGGTCCCTTGTCTCATCCTTTGAAATTTGGGTCGACTTTCAAGTCCATTGGAATTTGGTTGGGTCTTCTAAGCTCTCCTTAAAACTCAGACCCTTGTTCCCTTGTAGCTCGACCAAATTTATAATTTTTCCAATATAGTATCATTATGGCATGCTCATGCTATTAGGGGACAGAAGAGGAAACATACATAGAGACACAATATTAGCTACGGGGCTAAACCAATCAAGATAAATTTATAGTGATGCAAACTGAAAGGAAAGTATAATTTTCTTACATTCTTATCAATTCACAATAAAAACAAGTAGATGGACAACTCAAAATTGACAACCTAGGAAGCACACACTCATAATCATATTATGTATAGGAAGTACAAAGTTAAAACTTGACAACAGTTGGTTTGAATTTGAACATTAACTGGAGAATTCTGATGAATACCACATATTAAAAATCTAATACTAGTCAGAATTCCCCAAAAGACAAATGCCAACTATGCTTGAATTGCGAGAGATTAAATTGCAAAATTGAATAAGGGTTTTCACTTCCCTCCGTGCATTTCTTTGTTTTTTTCTTCTGAGTGTACATTGTTGCGAAATCTCCTATCTATATTCCATTATCGTTTGATATGTTTGTAAATTTTATGTTACTTTTCATCCATAATAGAATTGATACAGAAGTTTGGTTAGCTTCATCTTCCAGGGTTTGCAATGCTCAAAATTGGGTAGAGAAACCTTGAGTTACTCATCTGGCTAAAAAATATATAATGGTCTCTGAGACGAACTGGCTGCTGACAAAAATAGATTGAGTGACTCTGACAAGTTTCTATGCATTGGAAGTGTGCAGTAAGAAGTATGATGGGTCATACATAAGTATTTTTTCCTTTAGGATTAGTGTGGCAAGACTACTTAAAGTGGATAATACTTTTTATTCTCTTTTATTTTTGCTTTAGCTGAGGAAAGAGTTTAATATTTCATAGTCCTTACCTTTACTATAATATTTGTGATGTTTAATCTTGATGCATGGTTTTATATCCATTGTTAACTTATATGTGTTTGTTGTCAGGATTTGGACAATACTATTGGATTTCCGATTATATATTATAGTTGTGTCATTTTCTAGATAAATAGCCTCATTAGATTGATTTCATTATGCATATATTCGGAGTTTCTCGATATTTTTTCTTTTTAGTGTACCTCTAATGCTGAATCTTTTGACCTGTTTGTAGATTGTGTTACTTTCTTTCATAGTCGAATTGTATGGAAGTTTGGGCAATTTCATCTTCTAGGGTTTGTTTGTTCAAAATTGGGCAGAGCAACCTTGAGTTAGTCATATGGATAAAGAAGGAATAATGGCATATGAGAGTGATTGGATTTCTACATGAATAGATGGAATGACTCTGACAGGCTTCTCTGCATTGGTAGTTTGCAGTGGGTAGTATGATGGGTCATACATATGTTTTTTATATAGTCTTGCCACATTAATATGGCAATACTATGTAAAGTTGAGAATACCCTTTTTTATCCTTTTTTTTGGGTTTTGCTTTGGCTAAGGAAAGACACCAAGAGTTTAATTTTCATAGTTGTTGATATTTGTGATGTTTAATCTTGGTGAATGATTTTATATCCATCATTTAACTCTATATGTTTATTGTCAGGATTTGGACAATACCATTGAATTTCATGTTATATATTTAAGTTGTGGTGTTTTTTAGATAAATAATCCCATTAGATTGATTACATTATGCATGTCTTCTAAGGTTCTTGGTCTTTTTGTTTCCTAGTGTACCTCCAATGCTGGATCTTTTCGTCTGTTTGTAAATTGTATGTTACTTTTCATTCACAGTCAATTGATATGGAAGTATGGGTCACTTCATCTTCCAAGTTTTGCATGCTCATGCTCAAAATTGGGCAGAACAAACCTTGAGATAGTCATCTGAATAAATAAGGAATAATGGCATCTAAGACTGACTGGCTTCCTACATAAAAATATGGAATGACTCTGACAGGTTTCTCTACATCGGTAGTGTGTAGTGAGAAGTGTGATGGGTCATACAAATGTTGTTTTCCATTATGATTAATGTGGCAAGACTGTAAAGTGGAAAATACCCTCCTTTTTCTCTTTTTTTTGTTATGCTTTGGCTGAGGAAAGATACCAAGAATTTAAATCTTTAACAGTCATTAATATTTGTGATGTTTAATCTTGATGAATGATTTTATATCCATCATTCACTCTATGTGTTTGTTGTCAAGATTTGGAGAATACTATTGCCTTTACTATTATATATTCTGGTTGTGGCGTTTTCTAGGTAAATAGTCATTAGTTTCATTGCATTATGCAAATTTTGAGTTTTTCTGGTCATTTTTCTTCCTAGTGCACGATGCCAAATCTTTAGACTTGTTTGTAAATTGTGTGTTACTTTTCATTCACAGTCGAATTAATGTGGAAGCTCAAGAAACTTCATATTCCAGGGTTTACATGTTCAAAATTGGGCAGAGCAACCTTCAGTTAGTCATCTGGCTAAAGAAGGAATAATGGCATCTGAAACTGACTGGCTTCCTACATACATACATACATACATACATACATACATACATACATACATATACATATACATATACATATACNTTTATTGGTCATACCGATGGTATGCGGCGAGAAATATGATGGGTCATACTTATACTTTTAGTCATATGGGTAATCTGAAACTGACTGGATTCCTACATATATATGTACTGACTCTGACAGGTTTCTCTACGTTGGTACTATGCAGTGAGAAGTATCATGGGTCATACAGATACTTTTATCGGTCATATTGGTGGTATGCAGTGAGAAATATGATGGGTCGTACATATGCTTTTATTGGTCATACAAATGTTTTTATTTCCAGTAAGATTAATGTAGAAAGACTGTCAAGAAGATGAATACACAATATCCTTTTTTCTCATTTCTCTTTTCTTTAGCTGAGGAAAGACATCAAGAGTTTAATTTTGATGTGATTTTATATCTAACACTGATTCGATATGTGTTTGTTTAATGATTTGGACTATAGTGAAATATCAAAGTATATCAACTATGATATTGGATTTCCTATCATATATGCCAGTTGTATTGCCTTCTGGATAAATACTCTCATTATATTGATTTCATTATGCACATCTTGCTTCCTATTGTACATTCAATGTTGAATATTTTTCCCATATTCCAGTTATGATGTTGCACATTTGATGATTTGACCTGTCTGTACATCATGTTTAACTTTTATCCACAATCTGACTGCTTTGGATGTTGGGGCAACTTCATATTCTTGGGTTTGCATGTTCAGAATTGGGCACAGCAACCTTGAATGACTGATCTGGTTTATTAAGGAATAATGGCTGCTGAGATTGACATACTTCCGACATAAATATATTGAACGACTCTAACAGGTGTCTCTACACAGGTAGTGTGCAATGAGAAGTATGATGGGTCATAAACATATTTTTTGTCTTTCTTATTATCAGTAATGTATCAAGACAATGCAAGGATTTTTATTACACTAAAATATTAAGAGTATATAAAGTTATAAACTATACTATTGGTCCATGACATTTAAGCTAACTCAAGCTTGGCCATTTTTTCATGTAATTTCATGTGACCATTTTTATCGTTGAGTGGATTTTTCCCCTTTTTTCTGCATGACTTATGCTTCTGCATCGTTTGAGATAATGTCCATCTTTCTTAATCTTCTCAACAGAAGTACAAAATATCTTAACCCCAAATATATTCATAAGTATTTTGAACTAAGTTGTCAGGTTTTGTGGGTATTGGGACAAGGATGCGGATGGGTATTTGTGCAGGGATATGGATGCTATTTTTCAAAGGAAACCAATACGCACCCCGCAACAGGGTGTTTAATGCATCTGTTGCGGGGGAATTTCTAGAAAACTGGGTGTCCGTATTATGACCTCAGGTCTCTCACAGGCCAGGCTGGGCAGGAGGCAACTAGGGCATGGCATGGCACATCTAGCACCCACCTTGTGACATCAACATGAGGGAATGGCACATGGGAATTGGCATTGGCAGCATCCAATATCAACATGGGCACATTAACATGGAAATAGGGTTGGATGAGAGGCCATGCATCATCAAGTGCGGTCATGAAGACCTGGGAGATACGTAAGTGAAAGTAATTGCAATACTTTACTGCTTCAAGGCTTCCATAGAAAAAGATAGAGTTTTGAGAATACAATTTCGTCATGGAATTTTGTTAAAAGTCAAGAAAGACTCCTTTAAGTCGATATCCAAGTTCTCCATGATCCACAGAGGTCACCATGCATGAATCAATACATTGTTGTAGATGCACACTTCATGTTTATTTGTTGACTGGTTTAGAGCACTCCTTTTTACTGCCAAGGTCATATGATCACTTCAAAAATTACCTCCACTGGGTCTGAAAATGACCTTTTTGCTGCCACAACTATTGTTCAAGTAGTACTGTAAAATACATTCAAAAGCTGCTGCATAAATCACCTTCACATTTGTTATATTTCCTTGATCATGTAGGTAGCTTGGTTTCTATCCATCCTCATGCCATAGTAGGGCTATGTCTGGGTTTCCATATTCTTATCATGTGACCTATTCTCTCTATAGAAAATCAAAACTTCAAACTTAATCAAATAATTTTAAGATTGTTGCTCCAATTTCCTCATGTTCTGCTGCTTAGAAACATTCATTATGAGGTTGTAAAAAGAATCACTCAAAACCCAAGTCATGGAGATGCTACATGAATATCATAAATACTCTTCAATTCATTTCTCATGTCCAACTCAATGGTGTGAATCCTAGCTAGCTCATACAAAGGTCCAGTACATGTATGGAAGTGCATTGCTTACCTTCCTATTGTCCTCAAGTCTTTGAAAAATACCATATCAAAGTTTAAAATGCTCTAACCTTTCAATCATCTCTTCTTACTAGAAGGAAAGTGGATGTAGTATACAAAATGGACAATCCTCAAACTGCAATCAAAATCACTAGTTAACTGATTGATAAGTTACACCAAGGTCACTGCGAATGATGTTTAATTTTTTTATTATTATAGCATTTGATTGCTGGAAATCATATTCAAGGATCATCAAATATCAATTCATGGAATCATTTCACACTAAGGCCTAGATGAAAATTTAAACCTAGTAAACTAAAGCCATCCATGAAAAATAGATACTAAGGCCTGAATATTCATATTGGTAATTTGTTTGTTTATGCTAAATAACTTATCTTATTGTCATTTGCATGCTATAAATATTTACATAATGATTGTGGTTAACTGCTGCTAAAAGTGAATGATGAAGTTGGGATTGATTGGAACACATTAAGGATGATTGGACCAATCAATAAGTTTACAAGTTCACAAAATCAGTACAGTAACCAAGGACAAAGAAAACATAATGAGCTCCGTTTTCTTTCACTTGGTAGAATAATCAAGACACAAATATTCCACTAGAACGTGGTTCATAGGGTCAGCCTAGTAATCCAAGGTCAAAGACAACACAATAAATTGTTTTTTCTGTCACTTTGTATTTCACCGAGATGGAGATAGAGTAATAGTGATGTAATAGTGATTCGTGCTTCAAAACAACATATTATTTTGATACAATTTGGAGTTCTTTTTCCCCAATACAAAATATGTGTGTGTAATTTAGTGTGAATCTTATTCGTCTTTTGATTTTGATTTTTACTGTCTGTAATTGAAATTACTTGGTTGAAAACTAGTACAATTGTATGATCATGAAAAGGCACACACAAAAAAACCATAGTTAAGAAAATAAATAGATGTCTTCCCTGCCATCCAAGTTGATTCATTCTAACTTTAGTTTCTTGATCAAATCTGAAAATTATGCCATTCTTTATGAGTGAATCTTGCTTCCAGCTCATCAACTCTTAGCAACTTGTTAATCTGCGCAATCATATTCCAACCCAACACAATGATCTTGCTCGATTAGACCATAGATCATACCAATTTAGCAGCAAAACCCAAATCATACCTATCATCATGTTCTTTAACTTTAAACATTGTGAGGTTTGGGTGGTATTTTTACTCTCTCCCTTGAACCAACCATGGAAATATAAAAATCCTTAATTGGATTTCAAGTTGGTTGAGTGTTTTTTTTTAACCATAGTGATCGGCTCCTCCATGCCTAGACTACACCATATTCTAGTTACCTTGCATTTTGAAGATTCCTTTCACTCTACAAAAAGTTTATTCTCCTCGGTGTTTTATAGAGATGGATCCAAATTTTCTCTTTAGATCTTGTACTCCCAACAACTTTGCACTAAAAAAGATTTAGATCAGTTCTTCAAATATAGATCTTGTACTCCCATCAGCTTTGCACTAAAATAGATTTAGATCTGTTCTTTAAATATAAAAATTGATCTCTTTAAATCCTGAAATTGAATATTTTTTTTATTCATATTCTCTTCTTTTTATCTCTTGAAATATCCACTTGATTCTTCCTCTTTTTTTCTTCTTCTAAAAAATCATAACTCATGAAGACCAAAAACATTGAACCCTCTTCCTCAAACAAAATTTCAACTTTTAATAACTGTTTACCAAAAGTAATACCCAAACAAACATACACTAAATTTATTTCCTTTTACTTCCCGTCCTCATAAATGTTTTACCGAGTAACTAGTCTTTGTTTTTCCCATCTATTTTTTCAACATTCTTTTATCCTTTTTTTCACAAGGAAACTTGTTTCCATTTTATTCTAATGCCTAGTTTATCCATCTCTTTGACCATGACACAAGTAAACTACTGGGATAATAAAGTCCATGATGTAACCCTTGAGGCACACAACCCACCATTTTCCACATAATGAATAAAACAATAAGAAATTCCGTACCTTCATAAAAGTTTAAGTGCTTGTTGACACAATCAGAAATTTACAATTATAGCTAATATTAATAGTTGGACTTTATGGACTCAAATAAATTGTTATTTTCCTTCCCATGTGACTACTATAATAGTGCACGCTGTCTTGGGTTTATAAGGATATTCCTTGTCTTCCATCAACGATAAGCAAGCAAACATCTCATTTCTCCGAACCATGAAAATATGGCTTTGAACGACAATTCTCAAGGTACAAGGAAAAGATTCTGCAACTCTTTTTCCTCTACAGGGAACCGAAAACAACTATTGAAAGCTGAAACCCTGTCTTTGTAACAATATTCCTTCATATATAGAGTCAAAACCAACCAACTATTGCAATCAGTCTGTGTTATCACAAAGGAATACTTTCCTCCTTTAATCCTAACATCAATATGAGTTGTATATTTCTTAGTGTTCTGCTTTATGCCCACATTATGCCCTTCATGTTTTCTTTGATCCCTATGTCTGAGTTGGCTGATGTCTGTTTAATAAATAAATATATCAACTTTGTGCTTGTAATTGTATTGTTCTTTGTCTAGAATGATCATCATATATTAACTTTTATGCATGTTTGTTTGGCTATGGGAGCAACAAGTAGTTCTGAGATGTGGTTATAATGTTGAGATTTGGAGGATCAATACTTCTCACGTTTGAGGTGTTGGATTTGGTGTTGCTTCAGTGTTGTGGCCACGGAAGCTCGTCTTCAACAACGTCAGATAAGATTAATAATAACAATGGAAATCCAAGGATGCCGAATGGAGCAGTGTTGATTAATGGGTTAAGGAATTCAATGATGATCACCAAATGCATAAATTCTGCGGAGGCTTCTCACTATCCTCCAGGGAGGAAAAAGATTCACAAGGATTTGGATCACAACAATATTCCATAGATATATTACCATGATGATGAATGAATATCTGTCAATCTAGTTATATTTAATGCTTGATTTTATGGATATAGAGGAAAAAGCTTGAACAATTTTCAAAGGAAATAATTGTCCTCTTACACATGGGTCTGAATCCATTTAGACTACTAATGCAAATAATGGGTATCTCGTTGGAGATTTGGTTTTCTCTTTTGGCTATGGATCCATATATATGTGTGCCAATCAATTCCAACTTCATCATTGACTTTTAGCAGCAGTTAACTACAATCATGATGTAAATATTTATAGAATGCAAATGACAGTAAGATAAGTTCTTTAGCATAAACAACCAAATTTCCAATGTGAATTTTCATGCCTTAGTATCTATTTTTCATGAATGGGTTTAGTTTACTAGGTTTAAATTTTCATCTAGCTAAAGTAAATACAACATCATTTAGGTAATTTTATTAAGTTAAATTTTGTCAAGACTTAAGTTTTTATCTTTTAATGAAAAATTCGCCAAAGTTTACAAGATTTTTAATTCAATGAAAGATTCACTAAATATTATACAAGGTTTTCTTATTTTGTGAAAGATTAGTCTTATTTCACACGATTTTATAGTTTTGTAAAAGATTCACCAAGATTTTATATTTTACACGATTTTACAAGATTTTATAATATCAAAATTGTCAGAATATCATAGAATGGAGAGGAGGAAGCGAGAAGAGTGAATATCACTGAAAGGAGGCCTCCAAACTCTACTATATGATCTCAAAATTAGATAAAGGAGACATTAGGACCTGAAAACAAAAAACCATTAATGGCTGCACCAACTTCATGAACAAGAAAGAATAAGAGTGCTAAGTGGCACATCTCCCAAAGCTAGTTGAGGCACATCACTCAATCATTGAGTAGCAGAGCTCTCAAGACAAACTTCAAATGAAAAAAAGTTATGATAGTGACGTGATATCATTGTTTTATAGCAATATTAGGCTTCAAGGTCGAATTAGATCCATATGTGAGCCTTCATGAATGAATGGAGAAACTTGCCCACTTTCCTGCTTTTTCCCTGACATAGCTTTTCATCTTTTTGGAAACTGTGACCCTATTGCTTTCGATAGAATTTTCTTTTCTGCTTTAGAAAATGCACCCTCTTTCCTTTTTGACTGACTTATCTCTTTCTCTTTTAGAAACTGTGCTCTCCAAAAGTTTCATGCCTTTTATCCTGAGTACTTTTCTGGAGTTGCCTTCTTTGTTCTGGCTTTTCTCTTATGACTGAATTGACAGGCTCCTATCTTTTTGCTTGAGTTCTTTTGGAATTTTCTTGATTGGCTCTAAGTTGTCTTTCTATTTGACAACTCATGCTCCACTTGGCCCCATATCCCTCCTTGACACCTAGTGCATGACTTAGCATAAAAATGATTAAAAACATCAACAAAATTATTAATTAAAAAGTAGAACTTGCATCCTTTAGTAAAAGGGAACCAATAATTTAGTAAAATGGAACCAATACAATCTTACCCAAGTTATATATGTGTGCTCTACATCATGTAATAAATTGAATTCATAGGCGCATCAATCAATTCAATTCTCTGGTCTAAAAGTTTCAAGTAGGCACATTGAACACAAGAAAATGATTCTTTTAGAACTTGTTCTTCCCCATGAACCTGTTGATGATGATGAGGGTGGAAACAAATTTTGGGGAGGTACTCAACCTTATGCATCTCATTATTCTTAAGAGGTTTCTCTAATCCCCATAGTTCCATGTGCAATTCCTAGCTGGAATAATTGAGAGCGAGAATGATTCATGGGTCCCAAGTGAATATCAAAATGGGGAAGTGTCTCCTACTCCCCTCTCTACACTACTGAATGTCAAAGGAAAGATTATTGGGAAGACTCTCAATCCCTGACTCAATAAAACAATGATTCTACCCATCAATTAGTTTCCCACATCGGAAACTAAATCATTATTTCACATTGACAGACTCCCGCAAGTGAAGGGCAGTTTTCCCTCCTGGATCCCATGGATCATGTTGCATACTCTCATAATTTAAAGCTATCAATATTAAACAGTAGTGGATGGAATTCTTGGAACCCATTTATTTTGTAGAATTCCATCCAACCTTCTTATCAATGGATCTATAAGTGCTTGGATCTCACCTTGTGACAGTTTTATGCTTGCATGCACAGATGTCTTCAACCTGCCATGAATGCAAGTTGTACTTTTCTTACTACTAGTTGATTCAAGATATTCCATGTAGTGGTACACCCAATCCATGAGGGAGTGATGATAGGAGATGTATGATGGCTGCATAATATTTCTTTGTTGTTGCTCACATTTCAAGACAATCTCAAGTAACACAAAAACTTCATTGCATAAACAAAGAAAAAAATTACCTACCAAAGTATTCGCTTTAATGATGCATCCATCCACCCATTTAGTGGATGAATAAGCACTTTTTTTTTATGATGTACATGGGATATGATCAACCACATCCTCTGAAATGAAATCTCCTTTCCACATAGGAAGCTCATGGGGTCCTTCTTCCAAAGCATGCCTCAAGAAATATTGTTTACAGCATGCCTCGAGAAAGACTTATGCATCCTTAGGTCTCAATTCCCACTATGTACTCACTTATCCAATCCTTGGACAAATAAGTGTCTTTGCTTGCAGATATTAATGGTATATCATATTGAATGTACTTCTGTAAGGAAACAAGTGTCTAATCAATATTTTTTTTCCTTCACCAACACTTGCAAATCTAAACTTTTCTCATGTTCATCCTCTACATGAGATTGCTCCATTATACCCAAAACATTTCCTTCCATGCAAAATGAAAGGTGTGGAACATTCAAATCCTTTTGAAGTTGATAGGTCTACAACTTTGAATCTTGAAGAGCTATTTGATTTCTTTCCAAAGAACCATATGCATCCTCCAATTCGCTACCAAGCCTTTATGCTTCATCTTCCTCCTTTATGAGTGCATGATGGTAAATATTAGTCATTTTAAGGAGATGATTTCTATCTGATAGTAGACTCATCTAGATTTCATTCAATATTGTCTATTTATTCCTTAAGAGTTTACAAATTCCCAAAGAAATCTTCTCCTTCCAACTCTCCTCCTGAAGCCCTCCATAAACATCTTGATACCAAAGCTTTGGCATTAGCAAAAATATCCTTGGTTGTTGTAATTTTTTCTTCACTCTCCTTTAGTGATTCACCCAAATGGTGTGGCTCACAAAGAATATCCTTCACAAGATGGTATTCTTCCAAATTATGAAACCTTTGGATCTATTCTTCAACCTTCCCATCTAGATGATTTGGACAATCAAGCCCTTATTATTTTTCCTCAGCAATACTTTCATTAAAAGCGCTACCAAGTTCTTCCTATGGAAGGTTTATGATCTTCTCCTTTGAAGGATGGTTTGTAATTTGCTCTTTATTCTCCAAGAAAATTGATGAAACTTTTCTCTATTGAATGGTACTCATGTCACAACTTTTAGAAGCTCAGTTTGAATAAAAACAAAAAAATCTCATAATGCTTGAAGAAGTAGGTGGCTTTGATGAATCTTCACCTTTAGTTCCTCCTTATTTTTATTTACTCAAAGAGGTGGAAAAACTTGGTTCCTCTATGGATTATTTTCTTCTCTTGAAATAATTACCCTCCACATTCTTGGGTCAAAATCCATACTTGCAATAAATATATTCTTTGAAAGAAATGTTTGCACAAATCTCCTTACCCAAGTCTAGATACTCCTGGTAGCAACGAGGCATGTTTTCACATGGTTATATCACCTTTGTAAAGTATTTCTTAACCATTGAAGGTGTAGACTTGATTTCATATCTGTATGCTTAGATATAGAAGTCTCATCTTCATCTCTTGGTAGGTCTCCATCAACATAGAGGATTTCTTCTTCTTCATACTGTCTGTAGTACTCTTCATACTGCTCATCATAGTTATCATAATAATAGGATATGGCTGCAATTTTATTCAATTTCAGAGAGTACTTTCCATTGAAGTGTAGGAAATTGCCCAGATGCCACTATAATTAACCTACTTAGATTCCAAGTTCACTAACTCTGTGGAATAAAGCTTCAGACAACTAGTTGACAAGTGGGAAAATTAACAAGATGAGGAGGGAATAACTGAGATTTAAAGGTGAGATAAATAAGGAAAGGAAGGATACTAATTGATAATATTACTAAGCACCTATATGTTGGTCCCTTTTATGTTTCAAACATCATCAAGGCTGAAGTCTACTACCAGGCCTCTAGGAGTCCGAACCGATGCAAACTAAGATATTTACAACAAGTTCCAAGCAACAAATGGATAAGAGGAACTTAGGAGGGCTATGGAAATATATTGAGGGTGTTTAAATAAATGTTTTTAGGTTCAAAATATATCTCGACAGTCATAAAGTGTCCTAAGTGTTGCAATAATAAAACTAGTCACTAGGACTATGCAGGAAGCTAGATTTTAGTGTTTTCCAAACATATGAAAGGGGCCACTAAAATTATGTTTTAAACATGGAATATATTCATTTACATGTTAATTAATTTAAAGAACACAAAATAAATAAAATGGACATGTTTAGAGTGACTAATTAACTCGAACTAGAAAACTAGCTCATTTTTCTTTGAAATATAGGCAAGGTGTGAAAGATATTTTATGAAACTTATATAAACCAGTTTATAATTTGATGAAAATTATAGAGAAATTAAATGACATAAAAATGGATTGTTGATCATCTAAATGCATCTCATTGGAAGATCAAAGATGGACTCTCATAACCAAAACCACATAGAATATCTCTGGAGCTAGGAACTTACATAGAATCAATTCTGGAGCCTTCCAAACTCTGAAAATAGGATGAAAGTGATATGAACCTGATATTAAATATAAGTTTTAACATCATCACATTAAATATATATGAGTGGGGTCTAAATTCCCATTACAATTCTCTCAAAATTGTCAGAATATCATAGAATGGAGAGGAAGAAGGGAGAAGAGTGAATATCACTGAAAGGAGGCCTCCAAACTCTACTGAATGATCTGGAAATTAGCTGAAGGAAACATCAGGACCTTCAAAAATCACCATTAATGGCTTCACCAAATTCATGAACAAGAAAGAACAAGAGTGCTAAGGGGCACATCTCCCAAAGCTAGTTGAGGCACATCACTCAACCATTGAGTAGCTGAGCTCTCAAGACAAACTTCAAATGACCAACAGTTGTGATAATGGTGTTCTATAATTATTTTATAGAAATATTAGTCTTCAAGGTCGAATCAGATCCATAGATTCACCTTCGTGAATGAATGGAGAAACTTGATCACTTTCCTGCTTTTTCCCTGACATAGCTTTTCATTTATTTTGGTAACTATGCCCCTATTGATTTTGATAGACTTGCCTTTATTGCTTTAGAAAATTTCCCCTCCTACGTTTTTGACTGACTTGTCTCTTTCTCTTTTAGAAACTGTGCTCTCCAAAAGTTTCCTGCTTTTTATCCTGACAACTTTTATGTAGTTGCCTTCTTTGTCCTGGCATTTCTCTTCTGACTGAATTGGCAAGCTCCTATCTTTTTCTTTAGTTCTTTTGGAATTTCTTGATTGGCTCTAAGTTTCCTTTCTGGTTGATAACTCATGGTCCACTTGGCCCCATGCGCCCTCCCTGACACCGAGTGCATGACTTAGCATAAAAATTGTTAAAAACGTCAAAATTATTAATTAAAAATTAGAACTTGCATTCTAGTATTGTATTTGCATTTTTGTGATTATTTATTTACAACATAACCCCTCCTAGGTTACAACCACTAGGGGTTAGAACACATATCATCATGGTCACTTGGGAGGGACATTACAACACCATTCACAAAGTCGTCATTGCCAATAATGGAATTAGTGCATCCATTGCATTCGCTAAAGAAATAATCTTTTGGCATGAAGGAATCCAATGAAAAATATTGACACTCCCCTACTAAAACTCTAGGCATTTTCAGGCTAACAAAACTCTTCACAAAACCCAACATGTGCGTTGGATCTTGGGAACATGGAGTCCAAATATCGAAACAATTCTAAGTACAATAACGATTAAACCACTCATCATTCAAAAAATCTGAGAAGCTTAGGAACTAAACCATGGTGAAATCAAGAGTTCAAGTCGAGCTAAGCTAAAATATTGAAAGAAACTTACTTTCAAGTGGCACGACACAAAAACCTCTTAGAGCAGCAAGAAGAAGAAAATCTTACTATGGTTCAGGAATATTTCTGAACATGTAGGTTTAAATTCTAACCTATCCTTCATGCTTCACTTTGTTTAATATCTCAGGCCACATCCATAGAGTGTTATGAGGATAATGAATGGATCTCTAAAATTATCTCCATTTTAGCACGAATATGGAGACCAGGATGCATAGACCTGTGATTTCAGTGGCATTGAAATGATCCCAATGAGTGATGCACTGTTTGGGGGAAGATATTGTTGTGCTTTCATTAGGTCAACCAATTTGCTTATAGTAGGAAAATAACCCTAAGAGTCGAACCATAAAACACTAATATTTTTTTTTCAACTCCATCCAAAATTGACAGACCATTTCTTTGCAATCATAAAACAACCAATCTGACAGCTGCAAATGAATAAAAAACAAAATCAGAGAGTCAAACCCCACTTGTTGAAATGCGTTATGATGTAAAACTCTAAAAATGTAAAGTTTGTTAATATCCCTAATAAAAACTAATGTAGTTACGGGGTTCATAACTCCAAAATTGTTTTGAACACTTTTGCACATCAACACTCATTGGAAAATGATTGAGATGAATTGGATGATTAATTATAGGTGATTCAATCCTTTTATAATTTTGCTTTATATATGTTTTTAAAGGAAAAAATGTACTTTCCACTCATAAGTACACAAAATACAATCCTCCTGTGTTAAAGAAGGGGAAAAAATCACTCAACCTCTTCCAATATCTTTTAAAAAACTTGAATCATCTACAAAGCAACCATCTATCCCTTTAAAATTTGTTGCTACAAAAATATCATGCTCATAATTATTAGCATTCAATATGCATCAAACTTTTAGTGCATATTAAACCAAGAGGAAATCAAATCTCCTCCTTTGTATTATTTAACAACAATCTTTCCCACTTGCATTTCCAAGGCCTCTTTGGAAATCCTGCCAGTGATTTGGTTGTGCTCGATAGTGTTATAGCCTAAAATAGCACTTCTCCATCTATAACAATTTGTACATGTTTTCAACGCATCATGACACTTTGTGAAAATCCACTGTCAGTCACTTCAAAGACACCTTGATTGGAGGACCCATATCTAGATTTTTGTAACTCCGTCTAACCTCTTCTCTGGAACATTGGAAAGGTATAAAAAAAGTTAAAACTTTCTGGAAGACACCAACCCCTGAAAATGCTTGGAAATATACCCTAAAAACGGATTTTTTGACCCACTCATGAGTTTGGAGTGTCACTCATGCCTTTGCTTAAAGAAACTCATGAGTGCTCTGTTTTAGTGATTTTCACTCTTTTTAGGCTTGTTTGGAGTGGTTTGGTGGTGTTTGAGGGTTCCTCCTAGGTCCTTTATCTATGGATGACCACTGGGAAGTGGCGTCTCTTCTTGAGGGTACTCTTTAATGAATTTGTAAGTATTTTCTGAAGTCTCTAGGGTTTGTCCTTTGCTCTTTCCCCCACATCCTTCCTTAGCATGAATTTGTTGTGTAAGGTGTAGAGCAACCTATATTAGTAGGTTTAGACTGAACATAGGATCCTTTAGGTCTCTATCTTTTCCAGTCTTTTTTTTTAACTCCTTTATGCCAAGGTCGTTGGCTTGTTCCCTTATGCAAGCCTCCCTCCCAAGAGAGGTCTAATCTTACTTTAGGGAAGCCTAGGGTCTGTTTGGTGGTTATAGGACATAATTCGTTTTGATTTATCTACCGTATTTGTATGCATTAGTTTGTAGGTTACTTTTCTTTCTCATTTATAAAGAAAAATTTAAAAAAAGAACAAGTATTTGATTTATGTGCATTTAGGCTACGGTTTAGTCTTAGGTGCATTGGATGCCTTTGTTTCTTGAAAATACAAAAAATAAATCTTTCTTTTGTGGCCTCTATTTTCTGTTTTGAAAAGAAAAAGAGAAGTAGAATTTTGCATTTTTCATTTTGAATCTCTTTCAGTTTAGTCATCTTGCTTTTGCTTTCAAGTGAAAACACCATTGGTTTCATTTCCACTACCTTTGAGTAATCAACAACCCTTAAAAAAGAATGTTAATTATTAAAATATATTAGTAACATTTTCTTTCTGGGGATGACACACACTAGTATATGCTAGTGTTTTGGGTTAGGGACATCTTTAATTGCCCAAAAATTTAAACTCAAAGCTAGTGACCTTTCATTCAAGAAATCCAATCTCATAAAGAAAGACACCGAAAATATCCTCTAACACGAGAGTCAAACATGACGTCGCGTGATACTGAGTTGTGGAGATACCCCTTCTATACTCAGTTGAGCATACACCAAAGCTACGGTATGTTTGGGGACTTACTCAGTACCTCCTTCGAGGGGTGCCTGGTATTGTTTGAGTTTCAGGCTTAACTACCATACACATGCGCATCGGATGGACTAACGACTGTTCTACTGGACTTTCTTTGTGATTTTGGTAGCCTTAGTATCTATACTTCTAGGACTCTACACGGGTTATGGTGGAAGGCTATTTCCACTATACCTAGGGCTGGCTCGAGAGGAAATTCCTTACAGACAATTTGGGAAATTGGTTTGGTGATTCAAGCGCTTGGACCCAAGGCGATGTATTATGGACCCCAAGTAACTGTTCTTCACCATTCACTAGTTATTTCTCACCACTCATCATCCTAGAATTTCCTTTGGAAAGTACCTTTGTTTTCCTGGTCTTTGATGCTTAAGTTTTTTTTCTGCTAGTGGTGTGCTCTTTGTGCTGTTAGTTTCCAGTTGACCTCAGACTTTGATTTCTTGTTAATTCAGAAACTATGGCTAGTACCCCTAAGAAAACCAACCAAGAGACCCCCATTCTAGGGGTAATAGAATGGTTGTGCCATTAGATCATCAAGCAATGAGTGCAGTCAGATTCTTAATTATTATGCAGTGAATATGAATGAAAAATACACACTAAACAAATCAAATTTCACAGGAAACAAACAAGTATTGCTCAGTTAATTACAGTATCATATTCATTACAATATCTAGTGTTCTAATGGTGTTACATAAGGAGGAATTCGAATCATTAGGGATGAATTGGAATCCACCAACTGGATCTAACTGTATCTCACGGCATGGCTAACTAAAGATGTCTAAATTACTATTGGAGATAACTAGCTAAGCTCCAGTTGTCTAATTCAGTCTCTCAATCAGTAATAATCAGTTAAACTAGTCTAACTGAGGTGGTAGGTGAGAAGTATGTGAGAATAGGTGCCTATCCACATGTAACCATGCAAGACTGGCACTAACTGAACTGGAGAACAACTAACTAAATGTAGCTGAAGCATAACTAAGCTTAACTAGTTACCAACTGCCAACAACTGAAGGAGGTTGGTGCCAGGACTCCCAGTGCCTCCTAAAATGTAGGGATTGGCCTAGGATGCGCCTAAACTCATGCATGCAAGTGAAATCATTCTCAATTATCCTCTATCGGTGTTCTCCACACTCTAGTGACTAGTATATGTGGCCCCATTAGCACAAGTGGACCCAATGGTACTAGTGGACCCAATAATAATTAAATGACTCCTAAGTTATGCTAATATAATATAATATACAATTTCGTCAAGGGAGGATTATAAATCCTAACACCCCCCCTAAATCCTAACTTGGACAACATTGGACCTTAGCAACAAGCCCATAAGTCACCCATATACAATCTAAAAGATAAAAAATGATGCTTAATAAACCAAGCAAATAGGGGAAAGCCTCATGGGAAACCCCCCCCTCAAAATAAGCAGGAAATGGGAAAATACAAATTAAAAACTTGTAAAATCTTTTGCTGCAATTTGCAGCACTATGCAACAAAAAAGCAATATTCTGGTTCTTCTGTGCAGGAACATCCTAAATTTGTTCCTGTGAACCTCTTAATCCAAACTAAGTTATTATGTCTGGAAGAATCTTCCTCTTTTGAAGAAGAAGAATATGCTCAACTGAATCAGAAATATAGACAACTGCTAGATGAAAAATGGACCCATGTAGAGCAACTGAAATCACCTGATGAGAGAGAAAAGGTGCTAGAGAATTCGAACCATGTGAGGAAAACCCAAGCAATTGATATATGTCATCCTTGAACATTGAACCATGTGAGGTAAAATCAGCCCCAAGTGTTAGGAGAAAGTGTCCAGGAGAATTCAGAATGTCTCCATCTTTCCTAGTTCTGTGAGAAGATGAGCATGTGATGAAATAGATAGGTAGAGAAGCCCTGGTATTGTGGAGAGTGAATGCTTAAGCTCCATAATATGATATATCTTCAGAAATAATCAATGATTCACAAAATAAAATATCAACAAACCCATAAGAGGAAACTAACATCAAATCCCCAGAAGCAAGTTTGAAGGAGACTTGGGGTACTTGATTTGTCAGACCAAAATTGGTGAGACCAGCTACAAGCATGATTGAATTCTCTTGGAACTTAAAATGTAACGTCCACATACCCCATAATGCGAATAAATTAAAATTTTTACTTCAAGAACCCTTATTCTCCTTCGAAACACAGGGCATGGACGTTAACACACACTTCAACCTTCATTCTTAGACTTGGAAACCACTGTAATAGTCGTTCTGCCCTTGACAGATCCATTCTACGACTAGAATGATCATTTTTGCACTGGACCTGTCCTTTCCACACTCCACCTTCTGCACCTCTGTTTTCCGCCTTATGCACTTCGGAACTCGAAAATTGGAAACTCAATGTGCAACGAAACATTTAACGACTCTTCCTCCTTCCTATGTCCACACTTCTGCTTTCCACCTTCCACACTTCAGAACTTGGAAATCAGAAACATAACAAACGATGAAATGATTTATCCACTTTCCACCTTCCGACTTCCGCCTTTCACCTCCACTGCGGAACTCAAAAATTGGGAGAACAACAAATGATGGAAATACTTCATCCACCTTCTGCCTTCCAAATTTCGCCTTTCACCTTCACCGTGGAACTCAAAAATCAAGAGAACAATGGTGAAAATACTTTATCCACTTTTTGCCTTTCGACTTCCGTCTCCACTGCGGAACTCAAAAATTGGGAGAACAATTTTCGACCTTAACCTTCCCTGGACTTCCGACTTCCTCTTTCCACCTTTCTGATCTCGAAACTTGGAAATAAAAAAGTTATCTTTTTGCCTTAGAAATTTTATGCGCTTCCGACTTTTGCTTTCCGACCTCAGAATTTCGAAATAAGAAAACACACTTTTTGCCTTGTTTTCAACTTCCCTTTCAGGTTTCCGCCTTCCGCTTTTCGCAGGCGGATTCCAAGGGGGGTGGAAACTCAACAATTCTTACCTTAGCTGCACTTTTGGCCCTATAACCAAGCTTCCAACCTCCATGGACTTAGGAAAAAATGCATAAAACATCCAAGGCATAAACAAGCAAATCCAGGGACATTCATACACAAGTAAACCTCTACTTATTCATCAACAAATATTCAACATGAACATATCAATTCATCAGATTCATAAGAATTCTACATAACCAGTAAAGTCATTCATAAGCATTTACATTGCATAAACAGAATAACATAGATACTTATCTTGGATGATGAATTTGTCCCGCAACTAGCTATGTGATTGCAACATTCCAGCCAACCATAGGCCAGTGTGTTCATAAATATCTCAACGCATTTCCACCCATGAGTTGGGCATGATTTCCACAAGGAACTAGGGAACACCATGATTACACAAAACCAACACACATCAAACACAATCAACAAACCTACAGTTGGGTTTCTCATACTATCCAAGGAAACCATCCAAAACACAACAAGACACAACCAAACCAACTAATAGTTGGACTTATCAAGTTGCTAAGGCAATGGAAAGGTAGAATTGCTAAACTAGTGAGATCAACTAAAGAGCAATGGAAACCTACACAAGATCTAGCTTGACCTCCTCAATACCTGCATGACCCAACACAAGGAATTATTCCCTTCACTGCTACACTATTCCTTCAGGCCATACCTTCCCTTCTAGTGCTCTTCTAGGTGTGTAGAAATGATTTACCATCCCTCTTGATCTATCTGTGAGCTTCCTCTCTTCACTAGGTTTATCAACCAATTCTAGGCCTCTTCCACTCCTTGGTCTTTAAACCAAAATAAGGATGCACATCACAACAATCCACAAGGAAAATACATCACATAGGCTTCACTTTGTAACACAAATAAAATCACTGTGGAACCACTTGTTCACGACTCAGTCTAGCAGAACAATGCCTAATCATGAGTGAATCACTCCTACATCAATCGTGAATGAACATAATATCCTCCCCCTGAACCACCACGCTTAGGTAAAATCCATATGATCTACTAGGAACACATTCATGTGGGTTTGCTTTCTATAGAAGCAAGAATATGAGTTCTACAAAATGCAGACTTCCAGGCTTGCTCAGTCAAGCCATCAGACTGCCATGCCTTGCTCTGCCCAAGGCATTAACTGCTTCATCCACCTTTTAGAAGAATTTAACAATTTAAGGACAGATGAAAAAAAGGTAGTTGAGGTTTTCATGGGTTTCCCCATTTACATCTAGTCATGCCCTATTGGCTCAGGGGGTTTGACTAACTCCCCACCCTATCCCTTGTGGAGTCATGCCCCCATCTCTTTAACATTTGATGTCCCATATATAGCTGTGGTATTATATTAATTTCTACATATTCAAGATATATCCAAATATACAGTGCCTGACTCATCACCAAAACCATAGGAATTGACCTTGATCACCTATCCACAAAACATCAATCAATGATAGGGCCTTGGCCTTGAGCTCCTTGCCATGATTCAAATACAATATATACATCATGTAAAATTCAATACCAAGGGATCAAAACCAGGGTATTAAATAAAAATTAAACCAAATAATATTATATCATATCCAAATAAGATCATATCAGATCCATATAAGTTCATATCAGATCCGAGAGTGTGGAATGATATCAAATCCCCAACAACAATTTTGAAGGAGACTTGCGGTACTTGATTTTTCACACCAAAATTTATGAGAGCAACTACAAGCATTATTGAAAGCTCTTGAAAATTAAAACCTGAACCAAATAATGTTAGATCAGATCCAAATAATAACATATCATATCCAAATAGGTTCATATCAGATCCAAGAGTGTGCTCCACCGAGATGGTAGATGCACAATTTTCTCCTTCAAAATTCTGAAAATTGGTGCATGCAATCATGTAGGAATTTACTGGAAGCTCTAGATCAATAAGATTGAATGTATCACTCCTACAATTTGATATTATTTCCAAAATATCCATGGTATTACTTATCTGCACACCAACTACATCAATAGAGATAGAGAAATCAAATTCCTCTTCATCTTCTGAAACAATCACCGACAAACTATGCACATAATTTAAAATATAAGAATCATTGGAGAATTTTTGCAAAGAATGGAAGGAGAGTTTTTCTTCAAAAACAGAGATTCGAATGTCTTCTTTTGGATCATACATGTGAGGAAATGAGATATCATAGATCTCATACACTTCCATATTAGGAGGAGAAGGAGTCACTTCAAGGCGAGTTTCTTCAATTCAAATTGACTGTGTGGAAAATTCTGCTTCTTCTTCATCTTCAACAATTTGCTTTGCTATAGGAGAGGGCATGAAATCATCATGATGGATTTGAACTGAACCTCTCTCAATAGCTGGGATTTTAGAGTCATCTCCCATATGAATTCCAGGTCCTCTTGATAGAGAAAAAAATATGAAGGATTCCCTGGAGGCAACCATGTGGTTGGATGCTCCAGAATCTATCAAATAAGCCTTTAACGGAGTGAGACTTGCATGCAAGGCATGGAATCTATCATGTTCTTTAGACTTCTCTCCATCATCAGACATCTTTGCACCTTGTGGAAGGGCAATATTGCTCTGTACACATAGATCTTTCAACTGGTCGAGGGTCTTCTTCATGCAAGAGTCTTCTGGATGAAAACCCCTCATACAATAGGGAAATATCTTCTTTTCAAATTTCTTCTTCTTTTGAGAGCCCAAAGCTCCTTCATAAGTCTTCTAATTCTCTTTAGGCTTCGAATCATATGTTTTAGGCTCCTTCTGCTTAGGTCTCCATTAATATTTCTCTTTGGTAGAGTCTGTCACTATGAGAGCATGATCTTTGGAAGTCTAGATGACTGCCATTTGGACCAACTTCTCTTGCTCCTGTATTAAGGACTCGACAAATAAATCAAGTGAGGGAATCTTCCAATTGAGAATGGAAGATATTTCAAAACAGAAGATTGATACAAATACAGAATAATTAGTACCTAGTTTACTGAGTATGGAGAGCACATGTATCTCATCCTTTCTTTCTATTATGCACTGTTTGCATTGAAGTGAAAGACACTTGAATTTAGCAAAGAAATTTTGTATAGTATCGAAATTGTTGGGATGCAAGGATATCAACTTGTTCTCCAGAATGTATCCCCGAAGCTCATATTTATTTCCAAACAAGACTTCAAGCTTCTCCCAATATTATTTGGGAGTCCTCAAACCTTCAAGGTGAAAGAGGAGATATCTGGATATGTGAGTACATATATAATCAAAAGCTTCATCTAAGCAGTTCATAAACTTTTTTTTCTCAGCTGGATGATGGGGATCAGCCTCCCTTCCAAGTATTATCCTGTAGTAGCCATGCTTGAGCAAGGAAACCTGCATATCTTCCCTCCAGTTAACATAATTGAAGGGTGTTAGGATCCGAGGTGTGGAGGATTGAGAATCCATAATTCTCTTGCTAGAAAAGACAATATCTTCACACAAGCTATGTGGCACCTGTAGAATTTGACTGCAAAACCAAATTCATTCAACCTATGTTAGTATCAAACCTTCCCTCTCAACATGCACACTTTCTCAGGGTCCGTCAGCCTACACCGACACTCTGAATAAATTCATAGGAAGCAAAGCAATCTTTGCGCGACTTTTGTGGAAACCCAGCTGCTTTTGGTGTGCAATGGAGAGTAGAGAGACTTGAAGCTTTCCTGAGATGGCTCTGATACCATATTAGAATTGTTGTGCCATTAGATAATCAAGCAATTAGTGCAATAAGATTCTTAACTATTATGCAGTGAATAGGAATGAAAAATACACACTGAACAAATCAAATCTCACAGGAAACATACAAGTATTTCTCAGTTAATTACAATATCATCTTCATTATAATATTCAGCGTTACAATGGTGTTACATAAGGAGGAATTCGAATCATTAGGGATGAATTCGAATGCACCAACTGGATCTAACTGTATCTCCTTGCATGGATAACTAAAGATGTCTAAATCACTATCGGAGCTAACTAGATAAGATTCAGTTCTCTAATTCAGTTTCTCAATCAGTAATAATTAGTTAAACTACTCTAACTGAGGTGGTAGGTGAGAAGTAGGTGAGAATAGGTGCCTATCCACATGCAACCATGCAAGACTGGTGCTAACTGAATTGGAGAACAACTAACTAAAGCATAATTAGTTACCAACTACCAACAAGTGAAGGAGGTTGATGTTGGGACTCCCAGCGATTCCTAAAATGTAGGGATTGGCCTAGGAGGCACCTAACCTGATGCATGCAAGTCCAGTCAGTCTCAGTTAGCCTCTGTAGGTGTTCCCCACACTCTAGTGACTGGTACATGTGGCCCCATTAGGCCAAGTGGACCCAATGGTACTAGTGGACCCAATAATAATCAAATGACTCCTAAGTTAGGCTAATATAATCTAATAGATAGTTTGGTCAAGGGAGGATTATAAATCCTAACAAGGGGCTTCTTGTGCTTTCCTTTTATTGGGAATGTTGGTGTTCCCTCAATGGCCACTTTGAATCTTCTTGGATTCATCCTCCGGCTTTCTCAAATGCTCATGATGATTCTCAAGTAAGTACCTTATATCAAGGGCATCTAAAAAATGTATCCCCTTCACCATTGGCTACCTCTCCTCCTCCTTCCACCTCATGTAGTGAAATTTCTGATACTAGTATCCTACAATCTAAAAGGAATAAAAGAAGGAAGAATAGGAAGAAGTCATGAAATCAAGGGGGCAGCCACCCAGCCTCTAAGGGTCATGCTGGGGGCACAAACCCAACCTCTGCAAGTCATGTTGGACCCAACCACCCAGCCTATGGAAGCCATGCTGGGGGCACCTATCCAACATTCATAGGTCATGTTGGAATCAACCACCTAGCCTTGGAAGGTCATGCTGGGGGCACACACTCAACCTCTGCAAGTCATGTTGGACCCAACCAACCAACATATGGAAGTCATGATGGGGGCACCTATCCAACCTCTATAGGTCATGTTGGACTCAACCACCTAGCCTCTAGAATTCAGGCTGGGGGCACACACTCAACCTATGGAAGTCATGCTGGGGGCACACACTTAACCTCTATAAGTCATGTTGGACCCAACCACCCAGCTTATGGATGTCATGCTGGGGGAACTTATCCAACCTTTGCATATCATGTTGGACTCAACCACCTAGCCTCTGGAATTCATGATGGGGGCACACACTCAACCTGTGCAAGTCAAGTTGATCCTCACCACCCATTCTCTAGAAGTCATGTTGGGGGAAAACAACTAGCCTCTGCAAGTCATGTTGGACCGAATCACTTAACCTATGGAGCTCATGCTAGGGGAAAACAATCATCCAATGCAAGTCATGGTGAAACTATTGAGAACACTAATAATTCAAAACACAAGTGAAAATACCTTGTATGATTTTTGAGGGAGACCACCTTACTCATCAGTGCCCTGCCATTGCAGATGTACAAAGAGTATGGTTCCAAGGATATCATGTTCCTGAACAAATTGTGATTTATCAACAACTTATTCAACCTTCGGTTGATCATGTGGTTGAACCATTGTAATCTTTGGTTAATCCCAATCTCCCTTCAAAGAGTGATATTTATCAAGTGATTGAACCGATGCAATATTTGTTCAATCCCACTCTTCCTTCGGAGAGTGACCTTCATCAAGTGGTTGAACTGATTCCATCTTTGATCAATCCCATGCTTCCTTTCAAGAGTGAATCGTATGATAGTCATGTTTTCTTCACTTCCAGTTCAAAACTTTCTAGACAAGGGGCACTGAATTCGTTTCAAATGAACCCCCACTAATCCCTCAGATTGATTCCTTTAATTGGGATAACATAGTTGATTTGCGCCTTCCTTTCGATGCACCTTTTCAAATTAAGGTCTAAATCAAACACTACACTTTTGTTCGTTGTATTGTATATGAAGGAGCCTATGTTAGTATTTTATTTGCTTGTTCTTGGAGAGGCATGGGATCTCCAAGCCTTATGTCAGCTGATAGTCAGTTACTAGCTTCAGATAGTCGGTTGCTGGATTTTGCACACTCTTACGTATGTTCCCTCCATCGGTTCTCTATTTGAAGCAGGATTATGTGTCGACAGATAGTGAAATAGAACCCAGTAACTGCGGTTATCCAATTTTGTGCGATGAACAAGTAGTAAAGGGGCAATGTGGTTTACTTCATGCTAATTCTTGCAAAAAACACCAAAATCATAAATCACAATGAATCATGGTCCATCAACTACCTGAATCAAATAGTTCTCGCTTGTATAGGTCAACTTAAACAGAAGCAATGGTTTATAGGCATTTTGAGCAAAAAATGGCTGCAAAGGCATATACACAACATTAGCAATAAGCACAGAAGTAGTAAGCACACATGTTCATGCGGATATTTTAACACATGGTTATGTAAACTAACACAAAATAGGGAGCCCATTAGGAAATGGTCAGAACTATATGGAAGAGAAGTATGCGGTCTCAAACTCTAGGTCATGATGGGACTAATTAGGCTCCTAGACCTATCAGAATAAATCAACATGGGAACCAAAATGGAAATGGGGTGTTGACTAGGTTGTCCCATGTCCAGTAGGCTCTTCTGCCGGAATGGTGGAAAATACAGATATGATGGGATGACCCACCAATTTCCAACAGGTTTGACCCTATGACATTTTTGGGTTGCAAAAGGTTCAAATACATCTTCATAGAGGGATAACCTAAACCTATATGTATGCTTCCAAATATACCTGATAAGATCGAGGAACATACAAAGGATGCTCCATTACTTGGGTGGATTTAAATGATGTATGATCCTAGTGGCCCCACAAAAGATGTCCTTAGGTGGGTACAACCAAATGTTTATGACTTCAAGGATTGCTTCATCTAATGATAAAATTCCTCCCAATAAATCAAGTGATTTGGGAGAGTTCATAGCCAAAATGGACCAAGTAACTGGACCATATTCCTCCATTAAGGGAATATTTTGATCCAAATCCATTGAAGCCATTCCATTAGCATGGTATGACACTTCTACATCAGATAAGCGTTACGGGATCATAAAGTCTCCCATGAAGGAATAATTTTTGAACAATCCTACCCTAATGTATTGAACATCCTTTAGAGCATCCTTAATGAAAGGAACATTCAATTGGATAGCAGTTTAAAGCATGCAATAATCTAATTGGTCGATCATGAAAATATTCCCCCAATTAGGGAACCGAATCTCTCTGGACTCTAAAGACACTATAGCCATCATCACATGTATCCAACTATGTCCTAATAGAAAATTGTAATCAATAGGTGCATATACTACCTCAACATCCACTATGACTGTTTTTCCAGTATGGTCGCCATTTTGTTAGTAGATTTCACTATAGGGACATGTCTATAGCCTAATATATCTTTCACTACAAGGGGATGGGTCCTGATCAACATAATACATGCAATAACTGAAAGCTTCCTGAGATTTCTAATCCTTTTCAAAGAGGAGAGAGGGGAGGGAGAAAGGAGATTACACTTGAAGCGTGTCGTTTGTGGAAGATCCTTTTTCTTGAGAATCCATGGCCTTTAGGCCTCCATTTTCAACTTTCTTGATTGCTCCTTACCTCCATCTTTTGAAAAATTTGAAAAAACTTGAAATCTATCTACCAATTATTGACAAAAACGTATGAAAATACATAGATTCAATCACAACATTTGGGGGAAACTAGAATTGCATCATATTGAAAATAGGAGGAAACTGATTACAACCAAATAATACGTGAATCTCTTTCTCCTTTGCTCTAAACCTTCCTTCTCCGTCTATGCTAATGATCACCAAAAACTTGATATGAAAAAAGAATCTATCTAGTCCCCCATTCCTTCAGCATGCCTTTGCTTTTCTCTCTTGTCCTTTTCCATTCACCTCATATGCCTTCTTTATATAACATTGGGGTTTTTGCACGCAATATTTTAACCATGAATGTCGGATTAATAATTTTGAATCTTTTTTTATTATTTCCTTCAAAAAACCCATTTTACCTAGTTTTTAGTCATCAAAACTTGATTTTCAATATTTCCAGGACAATTCATACCCATATTAGGTATTTTTTCACTGAATGAATTATAGGAACTAGGTTTTGGCTCTTAAGTGGTCATGGAATTGACCTCTTTTAGAGTCACCTTTATCCTCAAACATTCCTTCCTTTCTAGAAGCAGTGGTTAAATGAGAGATTGAAGCTCTGAATTATTCTAGAATTCTAATCTTCATGTTGCAGGTGAAATAGAAATGTGTTTTCAAACCAACACTCTCTATTCATGAAATCTTTCGTATTTTGGGAATAACATTTATTTCATAACTCAAAATTGGGCACACTTTAGACCATGGGAAAGGTATTTAAATTCTCTACAACTTTGTTGTTTTGATTTTTTACTAATTCCTTACCGTTTGTCCGAGGCAGATGTTTTAGTAAAAACGTGTGATTCTCTTATAAAGTGTGATTACCAATGCATTATAATAAATAATTTGCACTAACAAATGCACATATGAATTTTTATTTTTGTTTTGGTTAACAATGCGTTCAAGTGTGATTCTCCAGTGCATTCAAATATCAGAAGCATCAATGTGTTGTGGATATTGAAACACACTGAAATGATAGTCTATTTTTTTAATTTGAAGATATTTAATTTGTTTGTATAAAATACTTAATACCTTCTCTATTTAATGGTCCAGGTTGTTTGTTTATAGAAAATGCATGATAAGATTTCAATGAATAACATTTCTAGTCGACATCGTGCGAGCACATCCAAATTTGCAAAGAAGGAAAGTTCTTTGTAATTTCTATATTAAATTAAAATGTTTGAATTATTTGTAAATTTAACTAATATTTCACTTGGTTAATGTGTGACATGCATATCCAAAAAACGAGGAGGTTTTATAAGATTAATTGCAATCTAATTGAAAAAGAGCATAAATTTTTTATGGAAAAGTTTCCTAGAGGGATAAATCGAATGACTAAAAAAGAAATCAATGTAATTTTGTTTTAAAATTTGAGTAATACTTGATGTAGGTGGATTTGTGTATGCTAAAATATTATCAGCCTCAAATGATTATAGGAATAACAAAATTGTGTAGGTCTTGATGATATATTTTCAATGATGCATGAATCACCTCAAATGGACATCATATGAGGACAATATGGAGTTTTGAAGTTTTGGCAAAATAGTAAAAACATGGCTTGTAGGAATGCCATGTGGCAGCACTAGAGAGTGCCACAAGGTACTTTATTTATTATAGAAAATATAATACTCATATTGACTAAAAATAATATACAATAATTTTGGAAATTGAACCCAAGAGATAGAACAATAACACTCACAAATTTGCTAATCAAACATGCAAAATTCACACCAAAGGAGACTGAAATTGGAGCATAACACTAATCTGTATTGAGTAAGTGTACAATAGCCAACATTGTGAAGTAATAGGCTGCTCAGATATATAATTACATGAGATGTTTGAATGCATAAGGATGCTATTCAAAATAGTCAAAAAGCGGGCTTGCCAAAACTAGTCAAATCCCCCATAGGTGCATAAAGCAGTTTCCAAATCTATGAATATGTTCACGAATTCGCTAAGTCAAGTGGGAAAGATAAAGAGGGATGGAAAGAATAATCATACATGCTTTTAATTGGAGAAAAATAGGGAGGATGATGTGGGAAAAAAAACAAGGCACTTACACCTAGACCAACTTTTCAGTTTTCCTTAAAACAACTGTAAAGCAAGGAAGCTTTCAGAAAAATCAGATATGCACTTTAAGGAACCAGGAATAAAGCAGACTTGCTAAAATTAGTTTCCATGACGTTTCCCAAGCACTCAATGACTCATTTTTAGCATGTGTTGACTTCTAGGATGTGTAGAAGACAACTAGCATAGAATGGAATCTAGGAAACTAGGTAATAAGACAAAAACGATTAATTAATTTCAAATGTAGGTAACTATGGGTTGATTATTCTAACACCCCCCCTTAAGCCTGAATTTACTAGTAAATATTAGAAAACTATAGGGCCTAGCAATAAGGCTTAGTCACCCTTTACATACTACTTGTCCATACAACCAAGGAAAGAGGCAAAAACCCAATGGGAAAAATCCTCCCTTAAACATGGACATGAAACAAAATTTGGAAATATTGTCATCAATCATGCTTTACAGCATGATCAAAAATCACCAGCAGTGATTTGAGATTGCTTAAGGTCTTCTCACAAAAAACTTTGGTGAATATGTCTACGACTTGTTATGAAGATGCACATAAGAGTAGAACAATGGTACCATCATGCACAAGTTGTCTGATGTCGTGCATATGGATCTCAATGTGCTTGGTTCACTCTCTTTGAACTGGATCATTGCAGATTCGAATAGTGCTCTGATTATCACAGTAAATAATAGTTGAAAACTCTAATTCAAATCCACATTCTCCAAGTATCCCCTGCAACCACAAACATTGAGTTGTTGCATTTACAACTCCTCTATACTCTGCTTTTGTAGATGAGAGCACTATGGCACTCTTCTTCTTGTTTGACCAGCTGATTGGCCCTTCTGCAAGAATGAACACATATCCTGATGTAGACTTTTGATCTGTGTTGTCACCTTCCCAATCAATGTTAGTAAACCCAATTAAATCAAGATCAGATTTTGCTTTGTAGAACATCCCATGAGTTCTTGTTCCTTGAACAAAGTTTAGGATCCTCTTGGCTGCTCTCCAGTGGATCTCATGAGTTTGATCCATGTATATCGAAGCCACACTAACTGCATAAGATAAATCTGGTCCATTTTGTGTAAGATAAAGCAAACACCCAATCAACTACCTATACAGTGTATTATTTACCATAGGAGAAGAACTTGCTCTTCAAGCTTAACTCCTAAAAGGAATGGAGTCTTGCTTGGCTTGCAATATTTCATGTTGAAATTGATGAGAAAATATGAAGCATAATTGGATTGATGTACTTTGATTCCATGTTGGTATTGATCAATTTTGAGACCCAAGAATTGGCTCAACAATCCCAAATTTGTCATAGAAAATGCATGGTTCATTGCATCCTTCAAGGAGGCAATCTCTTTCTTTGAACTTCCTGTAATCAATAGGTCATCCACATACAAAACAATAATCATCAAAGAACCATGAATCAGCTTCAAATAGACATTAGGATAAAACTTGCATCGAACAAAACTCAATGACAACAGAAATCTATCAATCTTGGCATACCAATCCCTGGGGGATTGCTTGAGCCCATACAATGATTTATTTAACTTGCACACTAAAGATGGATTAGAAACAAACCCTTCAGGTTTTTTCATGTAAATCTCTTCAGTGAGATCTTCATTTAGGAAATCAAACTTCACATCCATGTGATGTACTTCCCACTGCTTCGAAGCTGCAATGGCTAGAGCTAGCCTGATGGAGTCCATCTTTTCCACTGGTGCAAAGGTTTCATTGTAGTAAATACCATGTAAATATGAGTATCCCTTGGCTACCAATATTGCCTTATATTTCAAAGGTGAACCATTAGCAACAAAATTAGTCTTGAAGACCCACGTACATTGAACTAGCTTCCTCCCTGGGGGAAGATCAACCAATTCCCAAGTGTTGTTCTTCTGGAGAGAGTTGAATTCTTCTTTCATGGCTGTTTGCCATATTGTATCATGTGCTACATCTTCATATTTTTGTGGATCTGATTCAACCATCAGATATCACTTCTCAGCAAATAGAGGATCTTTCACACAAAGGGCACTCTCAAATTGAGATCTAGTCCTCCTACTGTCATTAGGATATCCAACTAGTTCCCCAGCTGCATGGATGGTATTTGCTACCCAATTTGGTCTTGTAGGAATATTAGCATCTGCAATCAAATCATCATTATCAGACATATCAGAATCAACAAACTCATTAGTCTCTTCACTTACAATCAATGGTTCTGGTGATGAAGAGGACTCTCCAACTTCAACTACTGCTAAAGGCTCTTCTTCGAATTGAACACTTCTTTCAATGAAAGATTTTTTAGTGCTCAAGTTGATCATATTTTACCCTTTCGAATATTTAGAATACCCAGAAAATAGGCACTCTTGGCTTTGGGGTTGCAAAGCCTTCCTCTTTTCAGTTGGAATTCTAGCCTAAGCCTTTGAGCCAAAAATCCTAAAATGGGTCACATCTGGCTTGTGCCCACTCCAAGATTTGAAAGGAGTAATACCATTAAGCAACTTATGAGGCACCCTGTTCTGGATGTAGGATGCACATTTTATATCCTCGGCCAAAAACTTTGGTGGAAAAGTCTTAGCCTCCATCATGTGATCTGTTTTTTCTCTCAGTAACACCATTTTGTTGTAGTGTGTAAGGGATCGAATGCTGCATCTGGATACCTGCATATTTAGAATACTAAATGAGCTTAGACTTGACATACTCACCACCATTGTCAGATTCGAGGATCTTGAGTTTCCTCCCAAACTGGTTTTCAACCAAGGCTCTAAAGACTTTGAAGAGGTCAAAAACTTCAAACTTATGCTTTAGGAAGTGAACCCAACAATACCTGGAAAATTCATCTATGAAGGTGAGTGCATATTTGGCTTGAATCATGGACATATGAGGGAATGGACCAGAAATGTCACTCTAGATCAACTCAAGAGGTGCAGAGGTTATCTCATGACTAGCTCTCTCATACTTGTGCTCTAGGTGTTTTCCTAGGATACAACCTTGACAGACTCCCTTAGAAAACTTGATCTTTGGTAACCCTATGACCATATCTTTTTCACTCAAATCAGAAAGATACTTGTAGTTAATATGGATAAATATTTCATTCCAAAGCTTGCTTTCTTCATTAGCATGAATCATAAGAGCTGAGGGGTTTGAGTTGGGTAGAAAATGGGAAAACTTTTATACCTTCGAAGTGTGATCAACGACACCTTTTTCTATGACTTTACCATTCGAAATCTCAATGATTTCAACATCATCATGGGAGAAGATGACCTTATTTGGAGACCCAGCATGAGTCATCTGATACACTGACAAGAGATTAGAGGCAAGACTTGGAACATACAACACATTATTGAAATTACCATGGTCAATATCAATCCTACCCTTCCCCAAAATGTCAGTGAGAGAGTCATCTCCCAAAACTATTGGTGGACCTTTTGACATGTTAAGAGAGGAGAATGTCTTCTTTGTCTAAACCATATGTCTAGAAGCTCCAGAATCTATGATGAATCTAGGTGAGCTTGATGTGCCATCAACCAAGGCATGTACTATCTTTGTCTTCTGAATTTGATCCTCCTTCCTTATTCTTTGAGCAATTAGGAAAGGATTTATTATTCTTCTCAAGGAGTTGGGTCAACATGTCAATTTTATTCTTCATACAAGAGCTCTCGGAATGATATCCCTTACTGGAGTATGCGCACTTGCTCATTTCTCCTTTATTTTTCTTCTTCCGGGAGTTCTTCTTGGAGCCTTGGGGCTCTTCTTGAGACTTGTTCTTGTATCTCTTTTGCTTAGGTGGAATTTTAGATTTTTTCTTTCTTTTTGAATCCACCCTTTAATCTCTAGCAACCAAATCTTAGTCTTTGGAAGGTTTGATGGTGCCCATCATCACCAACTTATCTTGCTCCTGTGTGAGGGATTCCATGAACTCTACAAGCTTAGGCATCTTCCAGGCTCATGATGTCAACTTGGTGGCATGGAAGGTCAAAACAAACATTGAATAGTCAAGACCAAGATTAGATAGTATGGCCAAGGCTAGTTGCTCTTCCTTCTTTTCGATCCCACACTGTTTTAGCTGCAACACAAGGACCTTAAACTTGGAAAAGTAGGGTTGCAATGATTCAAAGCTACTGGGACTCAAGGAGATCAACTCATTCTCGATTTGATGTCCTCTCATCTCATTTGAATTTCCAAAAATATCTTCAATCTTCTCCCACACTTCATTAGGTGATGTCAATCCATCAAGATGGAAGAGGAGGTCTCTTGAAATGCTAGGACATAAAAGACCATAGGCCTCATCCCTCCTGTTGTGCCATTTATTTTTCTCTGCAATTGCATTGGGCTCTGCCTCAGTTTCCATGGTCACCCTGTAGAGACCTTTTGCTCTAAAAAATATCTCCATCTAAGCTTTCCACTCAAAGAAATTGAATGGAGTCAAGATGATCTTCTAAGATTGGTCCATAGCTCAGTAACTGTGCCCTCCAGTCAGTAGAATGCACTCCCAGTCAAGATGTTGAAACTGCAATAGCAATATGGAAGGAGATAAATCAATCTACAAAGGCTCTGATACCATGTGGAAATTGAACCCAAGAGATAGAACAATAACACTCACAAAATTGCTAATCAAACATGCAAAATTCACACCAAAGGAGATTGAAATTGGAGCATAACACTAATCTGTATTGAGTAAGTGTACAATACCCAACCTTGTGAAGTAATAGGATTCTCAAATATATAATTACATGAGAGGTTCAAATGCATAAGGATGCTATTCGAAATAGTCAAAAAGTAGGCTTACCAAAATTAATCAAATCCCCCATAGGCGCATAAAGCAATTTCCAAATCTATGAAGATGCTCACGAATTTGCTAAGTCAAGTGGGAAAGCTAAATATGGATGGAAAGACAACTCATACATGATTTTAATTGGATAAAAAGAGGGAGGATGATGTGGGCATAAAACAAGGCAATTACACCTAGACTAGATTTTCCTTTTGCCTTAAAACAGCTGTAAAGCAGGGAAGCTTTAAAAAAAAGCAGGTATGCACTTTAAGGAACTAGGAATAAAGTAGACTTGCTAAAATTGGTTTCCAGGATGTTTCTCAAGTGCTTCATGACTCATTTTTAGCATGTGTTGACTTCTAGGACATGTAGAAGGCAACTAGCATAGAATGGAATCTAGGAAACTAGGTAATGCGACAAAAATGATTAATTAATGTCAAATGTAGGTAACTATGGGTTGATTATTCTAACAATAATATAATAATAATACAATAAACATTAATTATATTTAACTAAGGTACATAACCCTTTAAGTGAATAGTCACTATGTATCCTATATATTTGGGTTACATCATTATTGTAACATATCTTATCTATCGTATTTATAAAAATATTATTCATGGATTATTTGTTATTCTTGAAGCGAAACTTCCAATAATGAGTCTCCTTGTTACATTGGTACCATAGTAGTGTTCTGGTTTGGATTTTGGCTAAATATTCAAAACTTGTTTAGTCATTTTCAAAATTTCTTTGAGTTTTTGAGGTCCTTGACTTTAACCCAACGCACTCCACACCCGCCTGCACCAATATCATCACCTCCACCAGCTACCCAATCCAACATTCTTCCACTCCATTCCTTCCTTCTTCACTGCCCCACCATACCCGCACTCTGCACCGGCGCTCAACTATCACGTTACTCCATCCTCTGGGCTCACACCCCCGTGCCCTAGCTCTCTATAGCCTCACGTCCACAACTTTCCCCAGGATTACTAGCTCCATCAAAAATCTCTCTACTCCATGTAGCTCTTCCATCCCCCTTCCTCTCCATCTCTTCCCTATCTCATTGCCATGATCTCCCTCCCAAGCTCATGCTCCTGCACCCACTCACCTCCTCTCCACATCCCACTCCCCCTTCCTTTCCATCTCTTCCCCATATCGTTGTTGTGATATCCCCCCCAATATCATGCACCACCATTCCATCCTCACTCACCTCATCCCTGCACTCTCTAAGCGCCACCTGCCAGTCCACACTACCTCCTACTCCTACATTCCAACCCTGCCTTCACTCCTCATAAATCATGCCCAACTGCTCCATCTAAGTTGTCATATTCCCCAACCTGCGCTCTCCATTGCGCCCTCCACGTAGTCTCTTCTATTACGCGTCCTTTCATTTCCTTCCTTAACATCACCTCCCACACTATGTCTGCAAGCACTGCTCACTAAGCACCATTGACCATTCCCTCCATACGCTCTTCCATCTACCCCCATTCCATTCGATCAATTCACAAATTCCATTATAATAATAATACAATAATTATTATTGATAGTATTTATTATTATAATTCGAAACCCTAACATCACCCTATTCAAAAATTTATAATAATAATATTTATTATTATACATTTTTAATCCCTAGTTTATTTATTTGAAAAAAAATATTATAATAATATTATTATTTTTAAATAATAATTATTCAAAAAAAATTCAAAGTAATATATATATATATATATATATATATATATATATATATTTAAAAAAATAAGAAAAGAAAAAAAGTTGGAATTTTTGAACAAATCGAAGACCCTTTTTGTCATTGAAGAAGTCAAAGTCAAAAGAAGACCATTTATCGTCAAAGAAGTCAAAGACCATTCATTGTCAAAGAAGTCAAAATCAAAGGAATACCATTTATCGCCAAAGATGTTGAAGACCATGGAAGCCAATTTGCAGTTACAAATAGAAAAAATAGAAGCGAAGTTAAAAGCATTATAGAACAAACAATAAAGCATTACAAGACATGAATGAAGATTTGGAAACGAGTAAATTACGGAAACTTCAAATAAAAACCAACGAATAGTTAATTTCCAATAAAAAAGATCGCATAGAAAGGTTGTCCACAAAAATTGATGGATTTAAGGATGACAAATATTTCAATCAAAGATTAAAAAAGTAAGAGACAAAAGGTAATTTGATGATAATAAAGTTGAGATAGTGCATTTACAAAAAATTATGAACAACAAATATGAAGAAATTACAGGAATCCATAAACAATTAAAAGACCAATAATCAAAGATATGTTGACTTCCAACAGATAAAGAATTCCACCAGAAGAATGATGACACTAAAAAGGCGCACAAGATGGAAATTACGAAAGTCAATAACACGCTATCAAGTAATACTGAAGAAATTTTTCAACTAAGAAATCATAATAAAACATTCGTTACAAACACTACAACAAATTTGACTTTTATGGGGGTTGTCTTCCACATCCAAAAGTCACTTTTGGGGGATGTTTTGGCTTTGGAGGTGGTTTTAAAAAAACATCCCCTAATATCACCAACACTAAAATTTTGGCCTTTTAGGGGCTATTTTGGAAGAGATCAAAACTACCCCTAAAAATGACTTTTGGGGGCGGTTCGAACCCCCCCCCCCCCCCAAAGTGACTTTTAAGGGTGGTTCTAAACCCCCCTCGTAGACACCTATGGGGGCGGTTTCAAACCCCGCCTAAAATTTCTTATTAAAAATTTTGGGGGCGGTTACAAACCCCACTCATAGGTACCTACAGGGGTAGTTACAACCCCGCCCCCCCATAGGTGTCTACAAGGGCGATTTTAAACCCCGCCCTAAAACTCCATATTACAAACCTTTCGAGGCGGTCTTAACAAAACCACCCCCAATAGCACTGAATGTTAGAGCAATAATCCACCTTAGTACCATGATCATACACCTATGCACATTTCATTTGCTTCCATGCAATAGAAACTAAAAACCTATACAAAAGGAAAAAAAATCGACCTAAAAACTAAAATTAATAAAAACAAGAAACTAAAAGAAAATGATAGATAATTAAAGACAAAAACAAAAGAAAAAAATTAAAGACAAAGACAAGAAAAAAACATATTAAATTCTTTTTCTTTGGTTTTTGGTTTCTTGTTTTTATTAATTTATGTTTTTAGGTAGGCACTTTTCCTTTTATTTAGGTTTTTAGTCACTATTTATCCCTTGGTTTGAGTTCCTTCTAGGATTTTATTGCATCTCCATGAGCTTGCTCTTCATTTCTTTATCCTTTCTTTATCCTGATGATGAACTGCATATCATTGGTCCGAAACATCGATAAAAAATCCTATGACACAATGTGTTCGAAAGCCTTCTCAAGCAAGATGACACACTGTGGAAGCTTCCAATGACACACTTATCCCATCTTAATCCCCTCTTAATATACTTAAATATTGCTTTATTTAAAAGCATGATTCTCAATCATGGTTTTGGAACTTTGGTTAAATTAAGCTAATTCTAAGGATATAAGCCAAGACCACTAGGGTCATTTCCCTTATCCCATTATCACTTCTACACTTGTGGAATCATAGCCCCCCATCTCTTATTCGTCCATCTTCCTCTAGAACCATCAAATATTTTATCTTAATTTTAAAAATGTACATATTTACATGTATTGGTCACTATGGACATTTGTTTCTAGCTTCTAGCCTTTACATCAAAACCATATAAATTTACATTATGAGGTCAAGCTGGGCTGTTACAATTATAACATTCCTTGCTTCATTTAATTATGTATTTTTCAAGAAGAATATGGTATTGCAATGTTGATGGTAGGTAGAAATTATGGCAAACCTTTAGTGGTTGGTATATTTCTCACGGATCTCGAGGTGCTTGAGGGTACATCATTGAATGCGAAATCCAATTATTCACCCTTGAGCACCTCAAGATCCACAAGGAAACTATTTGGCACTTATCTCTTGCTAAAAATTTAATATCGTTTTCAATGAAAATTATGGCAACTAAGAATAATACATAGTGGGTAGTGATTATTATTACAATTTCCTTCAGCAACTTCAAACTCATTTAATTATGTAAATTCAACCTTCTCACACCAACCCTTCCCTGTGTGAGGGTTATGCTATGAATTTCCAAGACAACATTAACAAACAAACAACCAAATCCTATGTGAATGAAGATAATTTAGATTGAATCCCAAAAAGAAATAAAGAAAAATAATCATGGTAGTGGGGACTCAACAAAATCTAAAAGGTGGACTTCACTCAAACTAAAGAGATAGAAACAATACTCATACCTTAGATATGCAAACCCCACTAAAAATTGTGGGCTATACATAATTTAAATCATATTAAAGGAATCCTACAACAATTGGTAAACACTAATTTACATCTATATTATTGCATGTATTTTTTGGAGGCGTCGAGATTACTTGCATATTCTTGTAATATTACTCTTCAAAGTAAATAAATTATGAAATTTTAGAGGCCCATCCAACAATGTAGTTTTAAGTGTTTAAGGATGTTGAATTGTATGGTTGAAATGGGTTAAAATTTCATATTTTTTGGTGGGAGCAATTCTAGAAGATAAAATGCCACAAGAGAAAAAGGTGAGAGCTAGTATATGTTATTACAATGTGGATGATAGGTAGAAATGATAACAAAACTTAAGAACTCAAGATATTTCTCATGGATCCTAAAGCACTTGAGTGTATGATGTGTTAACTAAATTTTCATTTATGCCAACAATGCCTAGTGAAGGTCTTGGTTGCATCGGTCATAGGTCAAGACACCTTTTGTGTTAGTCTTGTTACCACTCATGATGGGTGCAGTGGTCTTGGTGCCCTTTGTGGAGCCCTGGTTGTTTTGTTATAGTTGTGTCCTATTCAGAGTCAAAGGAGTCATTTTTTAGTTGTCCAAGCCCAAGATTGAAGCCCCTGAAGCCTTGGGACGATGGCAAAAGCCCTGGTTAACCACTTATTTGGTAGAGTCACCCTAAAGTGCTTTTTTGTCCCCTCTGAAGTCTATTTGATGTGCCTCCTTGTTTTTGTTGTGGTCATGTGGTATTTTGGTTTTGGAACCCTCACACAACTGACTTGTGCCCTAACTTGATGCCATGGTGAATCTCATGGCCTTGAAAAATGGAAATGACCCATTATGTGGTCATTTAATGATTACTTGTTGAAGAGTTGAAAGGCTTCTACCCTTACTTGTCGATCTTCTTTTGTATTCTAGAATATGGTTTGGTAACTCTTCTTTAAACACTTGGATTCCTTGGTTTTGATGCCATTATCGTTCGGGATTGGTATCATGGTTAGGGCCTCTTGAACCCACACACACTTGGCACTTGGACATATGGATACCTTGCACAATATGAATAATTAAATTACGAATTAATGATTATTAAATAAATTTTTTACACCATTTAATGTGAGGTCAGCTCAGTCGAAGTAATATGAATAAACGTTTATTAAAAAAAAAATTGTGAGGTCGGCTCAATCAAAATAATATGAAATAATTTTTTTGAGGTCAGATCAGTCAACATAAAGATCCATTTTCCCACACATTTTTGTATATATAACAAGCGTTACACACATTAGGAAGGGGGGGTATAAGGAAGTTTTCGTGAAGATTGACTGAGGCTGCCTCAGACCCGAATTCTACAATAGAAAAAAAATTTGGGGGTTACATTTGAGAGAAGGTCAACTCTCCAATTAGTTACCACCACGGTTTATGAAGCTACTTGTCACAGTCTTGAGTTTTAGAGGTGTTTCCTATTGTAATCCCTGGCTATCACTGTTCCGAGCAACTAGCTATTGTTTTGAAGATATCTTTTATGTCTTACACTTGTCACAGTTCCAAGTTTTTGTATGAGTATCCAACTGTCAGCATTTGGAAGAGCTCACAATCTTGATCTTTTGGGAGAAGTTTACCTTTGTCACAGTCTCGAGCAGCATGTAGTTAACCTTTGAACATTCCTAGGAAGCATATAGTTCAGGTTGTCACAGTGGTGAGGTTTACAACACCTATCCAAATTTTGATTTCACAGTTTTGAGTTGTGTAATATTTTCATCTATCCAATCCTGTCACATTTTCAAATTTAATACTNTATAGTGAGGTGGGGTGATATACAGTGATATATATGTACATGTACAGTGATAATGATGCAATGATGATAGTGATATGCCTTGACAGTGTATGACAATGACTTCTTTGACATAGAATAATTTATTTGACAGAGATGTACTTTTCATGAAACACTTATACAATTACAATATTATGAGCAATGGTATTGTGCAGTGGTTTTGAGTAGTGAGGATGAGCAGTAGTTAAGAGTAGCGTAATGTGCAGTAATTAGAAGTGAGTACATTGACCAATATTGATAGGTCCATGAGTTCATATCTCTTCTAGGGTTGTAGGGTGGTACTAAGGCTCATAGTTGTAGTTGTGAGGTGAGTGGTTATAGAAACTCGAAGTCTTAGGGGTTGGAGCGTCTTCCCATTGTAGTTGGTAAAGTTGTATAAGAATTGTAATTCCAATTGTTTATGGATCAAATCTTACTATAAAAGGCTTTCGTGGTTTTCCCCTTAGGACTTGGTTTTCAATGTAAAAATTCTATGTACTGTGCATTTTGTTGTGATTTCTATATGATGATTTTATACTAATGAATCAAATGAAATAACTATGCTTAAATTGCTTTGAATAAAAGTTAAAATTATTGTACACTGCCACCCCCACTTCTCAATGCACCTAGGTGACCAAATTACTTACATATTCTAGTAATCTTACTCTTCAAAGTAAAAATATTATGAAATTTAAGAGGCCCATCCAACAATATAGTTTTAAGTGTTTAAGGATGTTGAATCTTATGGTCTAAATGGGTTGATATTTCACATTTGTGGTGGGAGCAATTTTGGAAGATAAAATGCCACAAGTGAAAAATGTGAGCATTAGAATATGTTATTACAATGTGGATGATAGGTAGAAATGATAACAAACCTTAATCACTCAAGATATTTCTCATGGATCCTAAATCACTAGAGGGTATGATGCATCCTCAAGTGCCTGACGATCGACGAGAAATATTTTGTGCATACCTATTGTTAGAAATTATATCTCAATTCAAATGACAATTATGGGGCACCTAAGAAGAATATGTAATAGTAATTCTCATTACTATTCCTTCTGCAAGTTCAATTCCCACTCATTTCATGTCTTAAATTCAACCTTCTCACACCAACCCTTCCATGTATGAGGGCTATGCTATTAATTTTTGCACTGAGAGAAGCGAGGTGCTCTCCAATGCTGTATGGGGGAGATCCTGTCATGTTAGTCATGTTATTGCACTAAGAGAAGCGAGTTCTTTCCAACCCGCTATGGGGGAGATAATGTCACGTTAGTCAGGTTATGCTAGCTGACATAAATAAAAAATATTAAAAAATAATAAAAATGAAAAATATAAATTACGTATCGACTTAAATAAAATAAAATACAATTAAACTAGCATAGATCCATTTTAAACCCAGATATATCAATTACCGAGAGGGATATGAATGGTAAAAGAATGTACACCTCAAGAAATTGGATCCCTTTCAGTGCTTGATAGATCTAGGTTTAAAATAGATCTATGCTAGTCTAGAAACATTAATAGAGAGACAGCCAAATCCTTTGTAGAAAGAGATGCTAAATTAAAACCCAAAAATTAATAAAGAAAAATAATCGTAACAAGAATTCAACAAAATTTACAAAGTGGGTTTCACTCAAATTAAAGAAAGAGAGAGTGAAACCCATCATCAAGATAAAGGAAGGATATAGCAATGAAGATAAATCCTGTGAATATGTGAAGAAATCTTGGAAGGAACTCAAACCAAGTGAGAAATAAAGACTAAAATCCTAATTAAAAGGGAAAAAACATCCTAAAAACTTAAGTTAATAAAAACAAGACACCAAAAGAAAATGATAAATAATTAAAGACAAAAACAAAAGAAAAATAATTAAAGACAAAGACAAAAACAAAAACATATTTAATTATTTTTCTTTGATTTTTGGTTTCTTGTTTTTATTAATTTAAGTTTTTAGGTAGGTTTTTTTCCTTTTATTCTGGTTTTTAGTCTCTATTTATCTCTTGTTTTGAGTTCCTTTGAGGATTTCATTGCATCTCCATGATATTTCTCTTCATTTCTTTATCCTTCGTTTATCTTGATGTTGAATTGCGTATTGCTGATCCGAAACGCCAATAAAAAATCCTATGACACAATGTGTTCGAAATCCTTCTCAAGCAAAATGACACACCGTGGAATCCTCCAACAACATACTTATCCCATCTTAATCCCCTCTTAAGATACTTAAATGTTACTTTATTTAAAGCATGATTCTCAATCATGGTTTTGGAACTTTGGTTAAATTAAGCTAAGTCTAAGGATATAAGCTAAGACCACTAGGGTCATTTCCCTTATCCCATTATCATTTCTACACTTGTGGAATCATACCCCCTATCTCTTATTCGTCCTTCTTTCTCTATAACTATCAAATATTTTATATTAATTTAAAAAATGTGCATATTTACATGTATTGGTCACCATGGACATTTACTTATGGATTCTATCCTTTACATCAAAACCAATAAATTTACATTACATGGTCAAGATGGGTTGTTACAATTATAACATTCTTTGCTTCATTTAATTATTTACTTTTCAATAAGAACATGATATTGTAGTGTTGATGGTAGGTAGGAATTATGGAAAACCTTAAGTGCATCACATATTTCTCATGATTCTCGAGGTGCTTGAAGGTGCATCATTGGATGTCTCATCCAATGATGCACCCTCAAGCACCTCGAGAATCATGAGAAATATGTGAGGCGCTTAAGGTACATCCAATGATTCACCCTCAAGATCCACAAGGAATCTATTTGGCACTTACCTCTTGCTAAATATTTAATATAGATATAAATGAAAATTATGGAAACTCAAAATAATGCATAGTGGGTAGTGATTATTATTACTATTCCTTCGGCAACTTCAAACTCATTTCATTAGGTAAATTCAACCTTATCACACTAACCCTTCCCCGTGTGAGGGTTATGCTATTAATTTCCAAGACAACATTAACATACAAACAACCAAATCCTATGTGAATGAAGATAATTTAGATTGAATCCCAAAAGGAAATAAAGAAAAATAAGCATGGTAGTGGGGACTCAACAAAATATGCAAGGTGGACTTCACTGAAACTAAAGAGAATAAAAGCAATATTCATACCTTAGATATAAAAACACCATTGCAAAGTGTGGCCTATACATAACTTCAATCATATTAAAGGCATACTACAACAATTGGTAAACACTAATTTATATCTATATTATTGTATGTCTTTTTTTGGAGACATTGAGATTAATATATATAAACAATCTACTAATTGAGTAGTAGCTCAAATTACAGGCATATTCTAGTAATATTAATCTTCAAAGTAACTAAATTATGAAATTTAAGAGGCCCATCCAATAATGTAGTTTGAAGGATTTAAGGATGTTGAATCTTATAGCCTAAATGGGTTAAGATTTCACATTTGTGGTGGGAGCAATTTTGGAAGATAAATTGCGACAAGAGAAAAATGTGAGCACTAGTATATGTTATTACAATGTGAATGATAGGTAGAAATGATGACAAACCTTAAGCACTCCACATATTTCTCATGAATCCTAGAGCACTTGAGGGTATGATGTGTTGAATAAATTGTCATTGATACCAACAGTGCTTGGGGAAGGCCTTGGTTGCATCGTTCATAGGTCAAGACACATTTTGTGTTGGTCTTAGTACCACTCATTTTGGGTGCAGTGGTCTTGGTTTCCTTTGTGGAGCCCTGGTTGTTTTGTGTTGGTTGTGTCCTAGTCGGAGTCAAAGGTGTCTGTCCAAGCCCAAGATTGAAGCCCTTGGAGGCCTTGGGACAATGACATAATCCCTGGTTACCCACTGGTTTGGTAGAGTCACCCTAAAGTACTTTTTGGTCCCTTATGAAGTCTATTTGATGTTCCTCCTTGTGTTTGTTGTGGTCATGCGGTATTTTGGTTTTGAAACCCTCACACAACTGAATTATTCCCTCACTTGATGTCATGGTGAATCCCATGTCCTCGTCAAATGGAAATGGCCCATTTTGTGGTCATTTAATTATTACTTGTTGAAGTATTGAAGGGTGTGTACCCTTGTTGGTCTTATTGTGTAGTCTAGAATATGGTTTGGTAACTCTTGCTCAAACCCTTGAAGTCCTTGGTTTGGGACTTGTATCATGGTTAGGGCCTCTTGAACCCACACACACTAGACACTTGGACATATGAAGACCTTGCACAATACGAATAATTAAATTACAAATTAATGATTATTAAATAATTTTTTTACACCATTTAATGTGAGGTCGACTGAGTCAAAGTAATATGAATAAATGATTATTAAATACATTTTTTGTGAGGTAGGCTCAGTCAAAATAGTATGAAATAATGCTTATTAAATCATTTTTGAGGTCGGATCAATTGACGTAAATATCAATTTTCCCACACATTTTTGTATATATATAACAAGTGTTAAACACATTAGGAAGGGGGAATATAAGGAAGTTTTCATGAAGCTTGAAAAAGGCTACCTCAAAACTGAATTCTAAAGTAGAAAATATTTTTGGGGGTTAATTTTTAGAGAAAGTCAACTCTCATATTAGTTACAACCAAAATTTATGCATCTACTTGTCATAGTCTTGAGTTTTGGAGGTGTTTCCAGTTGTAATCCAAGGCTATCACAGTTTTGATCAACTAACCATTGTTTTGAAGATATCTTTTATGTCTTACACTTGTGTCGGTTTCAAGTTTTTAGATGAGTATCCAACTGTCATCTTTTGGAAGAGTTCACAGTCCCTAGCTTTTGAGAGAAGTCTACCTTTGTCATAGTCCCAAGCAACATATATTTTACCTTTGAACAATCCAAGGAAGCATATAGTTCAGGCTGTCACAGTGATGAGGTTTACAACCACTTTCCAAATTTTGATTTCACAGTTTTGAGTGTGCAAGATTTGCATCTATCCAATCCCGTCACGGTTTCAAAGTTAATACTCCATCTTACTTAGAAGATGGTATGTATATGATGAAAAGTTTGTAATATGAATAATTCCTACATTTAGATGAGAGAACAGTTGTGTATGATATGTACAAGCAATATATATATATATATATATATATATATATATATATATATATATATATATGTGTGTACAGTGACCTGGATTGATATACAGTGATATATATGTACATCTACAATGATAATGATGAAATGATGAATGTGATATGCCTTGACAATGTATGACAATGACTTGATTGGCATAGAACAATTCATTTGATAGAGATGTACTTTTCATGAAACACTTATACAATTACAGGATGATGAGCAGTGGTATTGTGTAGTGGCATAAGCCGTTGGTTTTGAGCAGTGATGATGAGAAGTACTTAAGAGTAGCGTAATGTGCAGTAGTGAGTAGTGAGTACATTGATCAAGCTTGACAGGTCCACATGTTCAACTCTATTCTAGGGTGGTAGGGTGGTGGTAGGGTGGTGCTAGGGATCATAGTTTTAGTTGTTATTTGAGTTGTTGTAGCAGCTTGAAGCCTTAGGGGTTGGATCCCCTTCCAGTTGTAGTTGGTAAATTTGTATAAGAATTGTAATTCCAGCTGTTGCTAGATCAAATCTTACTATAAAAGGATTCTGTGGTTTTTCCCCTGAGACTTGGGTTTCCATGTAAAAATTCTTTGTTCTGTGCATCTTTCTCTGATTCCTATATGATGATGTGATGATGTTACACTAATGAATCAAATGAATTAACTGTGCTTAAATTGCTCTAAATAAAAGTTAAAATTATTGTACATTGATTCATCGCCCCCCTCCCTTCTTAGTGCACCTGAGTGATCAAATTACTTCCATATTCGAGTAATCTTACTCTTCAAAGTAAATAAATTATGGAATTTAAGAGGCCCACCAAACAATGTAGTTTTAAGTGTTGAAGTATGTTGAATCTTATGGTCTAAATGGGTTAAGATTTCACATTTGTGGTGGGAGCAATTTCGGAAGATAAAATGCCACAAGAGAGAAAGGTGAGCACTAGCATATGTTATTACAATGTGGATGATAGGTAGAATGATGACAAACCTTAAACACTCAAGATATTTATCATGGATCCTAAAGCACTTGAGGGTATTGTGTGTTGAGTAAATTTTCATTGATGCCAACCGTGCCTGGTGAAGGCCTTGGTTGCATCGATCGATAGTAAAGACACCTTTTGTGTTGGTATTGGTACCACTCATGTTGGGTGTAGTGGTATTGGTTCCCTTTGTGGAGCCATGGTTTTTTTTGCTAGTTTTTTCCTAGTCAGAGTCAAAGGAGTCATTTCGTAGCTGTCCAAGCCCAAGATTGAAGACCTTGGAGGCCTTGGGACAATGGCAAAATCCTTGGTTACCCACTGATTTGGTAGAGTCACCCTAAAGTGTTTTTTGGTCCCCTATGAAGTCTATTTGATATGCCTCTTTGTTTTTGTTGTGGTCATGTGGTATTTTAGTTTGGAAACCATTACACAAATGAATTGTGCCCTCACTTGATGTCATGGCGAATCCCATGTCCTTGACAAATGGAAATGACCCACTCCGTGGTCATTTAATGATTATTTGTTGAAGTATTGAAAGGATTGTACCCTTGTTGGTCTTCTTATGTAGTCTAGAATATGGTTTGGTAACTCTTCTTCAAACCCTTGAAGTCCTTGGTTTTGATGCCCTTATGGTTTGGGACTTGTATCATGGTTAGGGGCTCTTGAACCCACACACACTTGACACTTGGACATATGAAAACCTTGCACAATACGAATAATTAAATTATGAATTAATGATAATTAAATAATTTTTTTACACCATTTAATGTGAGGTCACCTCAGTCCAAGTAATATGAATGATTATTAAATAATTTTTTTGTGAGGTCGGCTCACTCAAAATAATATGAAATAATTCTTATTAAATAATTTTTTTGAGGTTAGATCAGTCAACGTAAAGATCAATTTGCCCACACATTTTTGTATATCTATAACAAGTGTTACCATACATTAGGAAGTGGGAATATAAGGAATTTTTCGTGAAGCTTGCCCGAGGATGCCTCATACCCGATTTCTGCAGCAAAAAATATTTTTGGGGGTTACATTTTAGAGAAGGTAAACTCTCCAATTAGTTACAACCACATTTTATGCAGCTACTTGTCATAATATTGAGTTTTGGAGGTGTTTCCAGTTGTAATCCAAGGCTATCACAGTTCCAAGCAACTAGTTGTTGTTTTGAAGATATATTTTATGTCTTACACTTGTCAGAGTTCCAAGTTTTTGGATGATGATCTAGCTGTCTGCATTTGGAAGAGTTCACAGTCCCAAGCTTTTGAGAGAAGTCTACATTTGTCACAGTCCTGAGCAACATATAGTTAACCTTTGAACAATCCGAGGAAGCATAACGTTCAGGATATCATAGTGGTCAGGTTTACAGCCACTTTCCAAATTTTGATTTCACATTTTTGAGTTGTGCAAGATTTGCATCTATCCAATCCTGTCACAGTTTCAAAGTTAGACAACGGTATGTATATGATGAAAACTTTGTAAAATGAATAATGCGTACATTTAGATGAGAACACAGTGGTGTCTTCTATGTACAAGTAATATATATATGTACAATGATGTGGGATTATATACAATGATATATATGTACATGTACAGTGATAATGATGCAACGATGATAATGATATGCCTTGACAGTGTATGACAGTGACTTGATTGACATATAACAATTGATTTGACATAGATGTACTTTTCATGAAACACTTATACAGTTACAAGATGATGAGTAGTGGTATTGTGCAGTGGGAATAAGAAATGGAGTAAGCTACCAACGCAACGATTTTTCTCGGAGGCAATCATCCCGCCGGCACTCCAACCACCGCCGATGAACCCGTCATCTCCGTTGCCGGCAATCCGTTCCACCCCGTCGCCGTCCATTCCACCCCTTCACTGTTAGGAGTGGATTCTGTCGTTAACGTTGATCCAACCGCGGTTACTCCCCACCTCTACCTCCCATGCATTGATGGGTGTCACCAACCACACTCCCTACACAATTCAAATGATCCCGCAACTTCTCCTATGCTCTGTTTCATTCACTGGTCACCACAACATATCTCCACTGGTTCCTTCCGCGCGACTTATCCGTGTGCAGGAGCTATTGTTTGCATTCAGTGGTCACCAGAAAGTCTGCAAACTCAACCATAAAATTCAACAGGTTACAATCTTAGAAATTATTGAAATTAATTCAGATTATTGAATCAATTCATATTATCGAAATTACAGTTTGGATAAGCCTTCTTAGCTGGCTCCTTCCAGAAGGGAAGACATTTCAGGCAGGCATTCATTTAATAAGTTCGCTTCGCTAGTCTGAAGTGAAGATCATAGGAAAATTGAAAACATTTTTATTCAGGTAGCCCAAAAGCCTAGGTGAAAAAAACTATCTCTCTGTAGTTCAACTAATAACGACTCTAGTGCTTAGCTGCAAGTTTAGAAGCTAACTCCAAAGCTTTAGAAGCATTTTAGGAGGAATTTATATCTAATGATCCTAACTATACTACTCTCACTAGCTCACTATGACACCAATAGGACTCGCTATGAGACCAATAGGAGGATCTCGAACAACCACTAGCAGTTCTTCCATATAGATCAATTCTAGTCCATATCTCGTAGGGCAAGGCAAGAGCAAAGCCAAGAATCCTTGCCGATCACTCCAAGAAGGTGAAATTAACTTAAATTTGGTGCTTACCCCGTCCATACGAGCAAGCCAGACCAGTACAACCTACAAAATGGACTCATTAATGTTCTGAACATGAGGCCAGCGCACCGCTTTAACTTTTTCGTGCCTTCCAGGCAGAATCGCACACCCAAACAAACTGACTCCAACAAAAAAACTAACTGCAAAACAAATACATTCAAAGTAATTTTTTATTTTTAAAAAGAAATTCCATGTTACCTAAACTCCAACACAAATAACTTCTCATTGCAATGAGATTCCCATCTCGTAAGAGAATTCTAAATTGGAATTCATCAGTCTTGTCCCTTTTGTGGACTTTCATATGACATCCTTCAAAACAGAACATGTACAATCTCATTCGAAGAATTTTCCTGGCTTTGCATTGTCCAATGAAGCATCTTTAAAACTGTCTCATAGTTTTCAATGCAAGTGGCACCATTGATTGAGCAAAACATATAAGTGCCAAAAGGCATGTAAGGGCTTCTCTTGACAGCCTCATCTAACTCCATTAGAGAATCAAGGACATTATTAAGAAGCATCCTACAAGCATTTTGAACAAAAGCATCAGGTACATGTATGCCCTGCCAATATGGAAAAATAGCAATCAAGGGCTTAGCAATTGACTCCAAGGTTGCAAGAAGCATCCATGGAACAATATCATGTTTGGAAGCCACGTGACAAAAGTTGCCTCCCCAGTTCTCACGGCCAACCGCTTCAACAAGTCTTTTATCTCCCACTAAAGGGTAACCAAATGTGACACAAAATGGAGAGCTATGATTTAATGTGATACACAAAGGAGAACTTTGCTTTAGTCTCTTTTCCAGTACCCATAGTGTGACCAAGGTTGCAACTGTCCCTCCCAAGGAATGACCCACAAATATAATCGGTTTGAGTTTCTTTTGTTTCGAATTGATATGTATCTGCAACTGATTGGTTATGGAATACATTTCAAAAGAAAGTTAATTTTCCCTTTGAATACTAAACCCTTTTTTTATAATTTAACTAAGATTACATTGTCTTACTGTTGTAATAGATAAATCAAACTACCTTTGTTGTGAAATCCGTATTCTCCATAATATGTAGGAAGATCTTATGGGCTCCCTGATGGACAATGGCTAGTTGACCAACCCAACCCAACCCAACCCTCATAGCTTGAGAGGAGATAAGATTGGACTTGGTAAAGTACTTCACCGACAAATAATTAGAATAGACTTGTTTTTCAAGTCTAACCACACACTATTGAAAGTGACAATGCCATCCAAATAACAAGTTCTGTTATGCCCAAGGACAGATCAGTGGTGAGATCTCTGCATAAATACATGTTTTCTGTTGGTTCTATGAAAATAGTTGGAAAGCAGGTTAGGATTAATGCAACAATTAACCCGCTACTAGCAATAGAGTGCAACAGTTGTTCTGCTACTAGCTAAGCTATTCAACATCTTGCTTTAACTATAGGCATTTATGTTGGGTATTTAGATCTATAAAACTTAATCCCTATCATCTTGTTTTCCAAGTTCCCATAGTATCGCTGCAATTGTAATATGTAACCCCCCCTGTAGTAAGTAATGGAGTGCTTACTGAAGCACCAAGACCCACTTTGAGTACTCATCCCTTCCTCCTTGGGATGGCAGTTCACCCAAGTCCTCAATAGTGGCAAGCTGCAAGCTCTAGTAGGGCACAGAAATATTTTATTTAATATTGGCAGGAAGATAGTGTTTCGTCTGTGAAGATTAAACTTATGGGTTTGAGCCAATGGCACTTGGAGGTCATGACTCGTGCACATATTAGGACCCAATCCTGAGCCATGTTTTCCTCTATGCTTTCCATTTAAATTTGTTGTTCGGGATGTGGTCCATAGACCTGCGGAAGCTTACCACTGCTGATCTAGGTTCAATTCATAGTGCATTATGTATGGCTCTACCTAAGAATCCCAAGAGAAACATATCCCAGGAGATTGACCCCATTCCAGCTAAAAATGGGGAGTTTCTGTTCGGAAAAAATAGTGTTAAGTTCAAATAATGGAAAGTAGAATGTCTATCGAAGAATAAGTTCCATTATGGCCAATGACAGGCAAGTCATTATGTCTATTTTGGGGATCCTTACACTATTCTGTTGCTTGTAGTGAAAAATATTGTGACAGTCCTAGAATGTGATCTAGTACACTCTCACTTTATCATCTCATGGACTTTGGACAAATGAACCTTCACAATCATGGACCAATTAGCTGAAAAGACATAAATCAAGATTTCTAATATTTAGATAGCTAGGTTGTTGAATCTTCTATGGATAATATAAAGGTGTTCAATGGATTATTAGAGGTTAAAAACAATTGAAAACACACATGATTAGTACATTAAACCAAGTTGGTATTAGGTGATCCCATAATGTATAATATTATAACACCCTTCACCTAATACTTTCCCATTGTGAGCTTGCCCCAAGTCAAGAAGTGGATTGCATCTACCTATCTATGGCGATATATAGTAATATGACAGGTATTTCAATAGAATTTCTCCCTAAACAATTCCCATGCAACTACATATGCAAAAGCCCTTATATTTCTTTCCACTTTATCTGACCGTAGTGTGGCACTTTGCTTAAGATGGAAAATTATCAAACAACCCTGATGATTAATAGTGATATTTAAACCCAAAACACTTATGGACATTAATTAACCAAGCTTCTATTAATTATATCTTAATACAACCACTAAGCTCTATGAACTTTCCCTTATACAAATCCTTGAGGAGAATGCTTGATTTGGATCTAGTAATATCATTTCCTTCATTATTTATGACGCATGCACCCCTACTAGGGTTAGGTTGTGTTGAAACACCACTTACCCCATGTGGGATTTGTTATGCTTCTTGCTTCTTAGGGCATCTGTTAAGTTCACTCAAAAGAATGGTTCATGGAACCTTCCATGTCGTATAAATTGCAAGCATGTATTTAAATATAACTAGTTTTTTGTTTTATTTTCAGTAATGTGTGTGCACATTGTTTGTAGGAATTTATTCAAAATGGGAAAGCAAGGAAAATGGCAAGTTATCATGCAACTTGAAATGCAAGACCCTAAACACATGCTCACGTTTTCCTCCAAAGATATTCTTTGGTCTGAAATTGATTGATCAAATGGATGTTTTGATAATGTTGTGAAAATCCTGTCCCATAGAGTATCCGACTTCATTAGGGGGGAAGAAATGAACCCCGATGCTCCATTTAGTTTCATCCGATCGAAAAAGAAAGAATCAAGGCAAAATGATACTGCTTCATTGAGTTATGAAGTGTAAGTATCTCAAGAATGTATTATTTATATGTAGTTAATGATATCCCATTTATAATTTGTTGTTTGTACTGACACTGGAATTTTTTTTGATGTAGTTATGCATGATGTTATGGTCCGGAGGACAAAAGAGAACAACCAGCTAAATGTAGGGCCTCGTTTGCCAAGAAGAGGGGTTGGCAATGCCATTTTTATAGTTAAGGTTATGGTTCAAAATCCTGAGGCTGCGATATTGACATATAATCTATATGAGCATGAAGAAAAACAAGGATGGACTTGTCATGGTTTGCATGATGCTTCAGGCGAGGCCAAGTATCTACATCAGCCTAAGCTCTCAAGGGACATAGTCTCGTATGTCTAAATTTGCTTTTTTTTGGAGGTGCCAGTTGAATCAGTTTGCAAAATGCACATAAAGAAACATGTTAACTTGGATGCGACAGCTCGGGATAGGGATTTGTTCTTGAGCAGAAAGGATGTTGCAAACATCTACTGTCGGTTGAGCAAAGGAAACTATCAACTCCACAAAAAGGATGAGATGAGGGTTAATATTTGGTACCAAAAACGTAAAGAGGATTTTTTCTTATACCAAAATCCCAATGATGCAGGCGTGCCTTTCATAATTGGAATCCAAATGAAATGGATGTTGGAGACAATGGTCAAGCTATGTCATAACAACTTAATAGCCATGGACTCAACATTCAGTACTAATAAATATGGGGTATGTGTGTTGTCCGTGTTATTTTAATATGATTATCCAATATTAAGCCATTCAATTTATTTAATAAAAAATGTTTTTCACTTCCTATCTTGTTTGAGTATGGCAGTACCAACTTTACACACTAGTTGCATTTGATGCACAACAAAGCAGGGTTCCTGTTGCATGGGTTGTTTCATCGCAGAATACAACTGAATATATTGCACTTTGGTTGGAGCAGCTTATGAATTGGTGCTACCAGCTCCGTCCTGATTGGAAACCCAATGCCTTCATGGTTGATGATGCGTTGGCTGAGATAGCTACATCGAGGTATATTCATTATCATTACTATTCATTTTAACTTATCTTTTTTATGAAAAAGTGTCACTTTAACCCATCGAACATTGCAGGAGGGTGACATAGTGTGAAGTTATATTGTGTGTTTGGCATGTACGAAGGGCATGGCTAAAAAACATCAATAACTTGGCCACTAGTCCAAACATGGCAAGAGCAATGTTTAGTAAGTTAGGTTATATTATGAAGTATTGTTCCAACGATGATGTGACTGCTACAATACAACGATTTTTCAATGAATTTGTTGATGAGGAGAAATTCCTGGACTATCTCGACAAGAATTGGGTTTCCAGTGATAAGTTTCGTAAGTGCATACGACTCTTTCTTATGTTTTTGCTTAAGTGTTTCATGATTACCATATATTTCCACTGACTTGTTTTTTTACTTTCAGGGATGTGGGTGAAAGGCTGCCATGATTTTCCGCATGCAAATCAAGATACCAACAATGCTGTAGAGTCCTACCATTGTTACCTGAAGACCAACTTTCTCTCCAATTGACAAAAGAAATGTGCTCATCAAATGGATTGTTTATTATATGTGCTCTTGACAAATGTCAAACCTGTGTATTGGTTCAAAGAAATTCTGAAAGAAGAAGGATACTTGAACAACTACAGGAAAGAGAAGTAGCTTGAATCTTCAATGGAAAGAGCAAAAATAATCCTGGATAGTGATTGTTTCCCTCATGAGAGCATATCTCATGCCTATTGGGTGAGGAGTCAAACAAATCCTCATAAGAAATACCTTGTCACCTGATATCATGCAAATTTTATAGCATGTGATTTCCCATGGTATATTCGTGGCAACATGTGCAAGCATGCTATAAAGGTAGATTGGTTGTGTTTCCCATTAGGAGATTCAATCCCACTACTAGATCATGACGCAATGCATGCTTCATTTGATACCCCTCACGAGATAGAGACACCAAACTTACATGTAGATGGTGATATAACATTTACAACCACTAATACTATTGATCTAGATGTTGAGGGACTTCAATTAGCTAGGGATGAATTGTTTGGCTACCTAGACATGCTTAGAAACAGTCCTCATAGTACATTGAGAAATACCGAGTAGTTGGTTGGTCTAGTTAAAAAATTGTTGGATGAGGCCAACACTCTTCATATTATGGACTTTGACTTCACCACTGGCTTGGGTGCACTCAAGTCATCTTTGAAGAGGAATAAAAGCTTCCTTAGCCCAAAAAAGAAAGGAAAAAGAATCAAGAAAAGTAGCCGCTTGGAAATTGATTTGAATATCCACGCATCTGAATATGATCCTTTCCAGTTTCAATATCTCAATAAGAGGGGTCGTCCTCGCTCCAACATTGCACCATCAATTGTCTCAGGTCAGTTGCATTTATTGAAAATATCTATGTGTTGTTGTTTTTTCTTTCTTCGTCATGTTGTTTATGTATCCATGCATACACATGTGTTGACGTGCGGTGTGGATGCTTGTAGAGGGGCAGCAGTCTGCCGCTATTGCTCCAAGGCAAAGACATAGACCAAGGTAGTAGTAGTTGGGTCTAAGTGCAAGCCCAGGTACGCTTCACGAAACTCCTTATGCAATGGATTTCAGGGGTTCAGGTGACTAGTGTTCTATGTCACAATACTGCCTTGACGATATTACATCACATGCATAGGTGCTTCATCCAGGGATCGTCCATCCGGCCAGTATGACTGGTTGATTGGGAGCACACCCATTGGCAGTTTCCAAAGTTTGGCGCATGCCCTACTTTAGCAGTTGTTGTTTTTTCTTTCTTCATCATGTTGTTGATGTATCCATGCATACACATGTGTTGACATGCGGTGCGGATGCTTATAGAGGGGTAGCAGTCTGCCACGGTTGCTCCAAGGCAAATACATAGACCAAGGCAGCAGCAGTTGGGTCTAATTGCAAGCCCAGGTATGCTTCACGGGACTCCTTATGCAATGGATTTCAGGTGTTCAAGTGACTAGTGTTTTGTGTCACAATACTACCCTGATGATATTACATCACATGCATAGGTGCTTTTCCCAGGGATCTTCCATCCGGGCAACACGACTGGTTGATTAGGAGCACACCCATTAGTAGTTTCCAAGGTTTAGCGCATGCCCTACTTTAGGAGTTGCTGTTTTTTATTTCTTTGCCATGTTGTTGATGTATCCATGCATACACGTGTGTTGACGTGCGGTACAAATTCTTGTAGAGGGGCAGCAGTTTGTCGCGATTGCTCCAAGGCAAAGACATAGACCAAGGCAGCACCAACCGGGTCTAGCTGCAAGCACAAGTACACTTCACGAGACTCCTTATGCAATGGATTTTAGGTGTTCAGGTGACTAGTGTTCTGTGTCACAATACTACCCTAACAATATTACATCACATGCACAAGTGCTTCTCCCAGAGATCTTCCATCCGGGCAGCACGACAAGTTGATTGGGAGCACACCCATTGGCAGTTTCCAAGGTTTGGCGCGTAGCCTAATTTAGCAGTTGTTTTTTTTTCTTGTTTCTCCATGTTGTTAATGTATCCATGCATACATGTGTGTTGATGTGAGGTATGAATGCTTGCAGAGGGGAAACAGTCTGCCGCGGTTGCTCCAAGGCAGAGACATAGACCAAGGTAGCACCAGCCGAGTCTAACTGCAAGCCCAGGTACACTTCACGGGACTCCTTATGCAATGGATTCCAGGTGTTCAGGTGACTAGTGTTCTGCATCACAATATTTCCCTAACGATATTACATCACATGCACAGGTGCTTCTCCCAAGGATCTTCCATCTGGGTGGCACGACTGGTTGATTGGGAGCACACCCATTGGCAGTTTCCAAGGTTTGGCATGTGCCCTAATTTAACAGTTGTTCTTTTTGCTTGCTTCGCCATGTTGTTGATGTATCCATGCATACTCATGTGTTGACGTGTGGTACGGATTCTTGCAGAGGGGCAGCAGTCTACTGCAGTTGCTCCAAGGAAGCACCAGCCGGGTCTAACTGCAAGCCCAAGTACGCTTCATGAGACTCCTTATGCAATGGATTTCAGGTTTTCAGGTGACTAGTGTTCTACATCACAATACTTCCCTAATGATATTACATCACATGCACAGGTGCTTCTCCCAGGGATCTTCCGTCCGAGCAGCACGACTGGTTGATTGGGAGCACACCCATTGGCAGTTTCCAAGCTTTGGCGCATGCCCTACTTTAGTAGTTGTTGTTTTTTCTTTCTTCTCTATGTTGTTGATGTATCCATGCATACACATGTGTTGACGTGTGTTACAGATGCTTGCAAAGGGTCAACAGTCTGTTGCAGTTGCTCCAAGGCAGAGACATAGACCAAGGCAGCACCAGCCAGGTCCAACTGCAAGCCCAGGTACGCTTCATAGGACTCCTTATGCAATGGATTTCAGGTGTTTAGGTGACTAGTGTTCTGCATCACAATACTTCCCTGATGATATTACATCACATGCACAGGTGCTTCTCCCAGGGATCTTCCATCCAGGCAGCACAACTGGTTGATTGGGAGCACACCCATTGGCAGTTTCCAAGGTTTGGTGCGTGCCCTAATTTAGTAGTTGTTGTTTTGGCTTGCTTCACCATGTTGTTGATGTATCCATGCATACATGTGTGTTGACGTGTGGTACGGATTCTTGCAGAGGGGCAGTAGTTTGCCACGGTTGGTCCAAGGTAGAGACATAGACTAAGGAAGAACCAACTGGGTCTAACTGCAAGCCCAGGTATGCTTCACGGGACTCCTTATGCGATGGATTTTAGGTGTTCAAGTGACTAGTGTTCTACATCACAATACTACCCTGACGATATTACATCACATGCACAGATGCTTCTCCCAGGGATCTTCCATCTGGGCAGCACGATTGGTTGATTGGGAGCACACCCATTGGCAGTTTCCAAGGTTTGACACGTGGCCTACTTTAGTAGTTGTTGTTTTTGCTTTCCTTGCCATGTTGTTGATGTATCCATGCATACACACGTGTTGACGTGCGGTATGGATGCTTGTAGAGGAGTAGCAGTCTGTCGCGGTTGCTCCAAGGCAGCACTAGTCGGGTCTAACTGCAAGCCTAGGTACGCTTCACGAGACTCCTTATGCAATGGATTTAAGGTGTTCAGGTGACTAGTGTTCTACGTCACAATACTACCCTGACGATATTACATCACACGCATGGAAAATCTGTTCGACGACGTGGATTTTGACATGGGAAAGACACATTTTCGTAGAATTGAGCCTATTAATAGTTGTAAAGAAATTTGTCTTTATCATATAATCTCTAACTAATCAAATGTAATATTAAATATATAATAATTAATAAAATGTCAAACTAAATCTATAGAATATAAATGGTTAATCAGTATGCTTTTTATGATCATGTAAAATTAATAAGTGAAATAAAATTCTTATAACCTTTTGTGCATGGATTCAACCTTTTGGGCTCATTATAATCTTTATAAACAATATAGAATAAAATAATTTTTTTTTTAATTTTAAAAAATTCATTATTGATGAAAATATAATAATCAAATATCAAAAATAAAAATAAAAAAAACTTTTAAAAAATTACTAAATCATTAGCTTACCATAAAACCAAAATCCAAAATGTATCCCAACTTACAATTTTGGACCAGATATAATTTTTAAAGAAAAACCTAACATATCACAAAGCATCATATATATTCTCAAGTTTTTTAGTTCAATATTATGAACCTAAAATTATAGAGAATGGTTGTGACTTCACATCTTCTAGTAAGTTTTCTGGGTTCAGTGAACATGTCTAAGATCCGATTACCTCCAATCCTAGGCCTTCTAGCAATATTGCTGACAGTGTGTTCCTCTGAAAGGCACAGTCCTCTAGTTTCTGTCATGTGATGGTTTACTTCCTTCTGACCCTGCATGGTTGCATTCAATGCTTTCCTTTCAACCAGCAACATTGGAATTTGATGGTCTTTTCTCATACTCATGCCTTCATAAAAGTCCCTAATTTCAATGTAAAGTGGCTGACATTCGTTTGTATCCATAATTGTTGAATCCAAGCATTGAAGACAGAGTTTTCGACCATCATCCAAATTAATATATTGTACATTCCTTGCCTCCATACATTCACAACTGTAGCATCGAGGAGTGTTATCATGTTCATGCGAAGGACATTACATCTATCCTCAAAATGGATGGGCTCTATTCTCAACTAAGCCAACTCTATTTGTTGGGATAAAATGGTTGCAGACATCACATTTTGGATGGTAGATTTCCTTGTAAAAAGATTTGTGGTGTGGATCATTTCCTAACATGGAAAACTCATGCTTAGAAATAGGCTCGCCACAAGCATGACAAGGAGAACACTGAGGATGACAAACAACTCCCATACAGCTCAAAAAGCGCACATAGCCTGTGATTGGAGCCTTTAAAAATTTTATTAGAGCCTTAGAAATTCAATCGGTGTAATACTCTAAAGCGCACAAGATACAGGAACCGTTTGATCATAGGATCGGCAGTTGTAATTTGTTTGCACATTGGGATTTATCCCACATTGACTGGGAGGAATGGTTTATATGGGTTTATATACCCCATTCTTTCATACTATATTCGACATGTAGAGCATAGGTATGGTGGGGGCTCTGGGTGTTTGGACTCCACGAGAAGATCACCAGCTCAGAGCCCGGGATGACCTGTCAGGCCCCCTACCTTTTGCCACGCATGGCAAATCTGTTTGATGGCATGGATTTTGAAATGGGAAAGACACATTTTCGCAGAATTGGGCCTATTAATAATTCAGGAAGACATGGAAAATCTATTCGACGATGTGGATTTTGACATGGGAAAGACACATTTTCACAGAGTTGAGCCTGTTAATAATCTGGGAAGACCATAGAGAATGAGAATGGTTGTGACTTCACATCTTCTAGTAAGTTTTTTTGGGTTCAGTGAACATGTCCAAGATCCGATTACCTCCAATCCTAGACCTTCTAGCAATATTGTTGACAGTGTGTTCCTTTGAAAGGCACAATCCTCTAGTTTCTAGCATGTGATGGCTTCCTTCCTTCTCACCCTGCATGGTTGCATTCAATGCTTTCCTTTCAACCAGCAACATTGGAATTTGCTGGTCTTTTCTCATACTCATGCCTTCATAAAAGTCCCTAAGTTCAATGTAAAGTGGCTGGCATTCGTTTGCATCCATAATTGTTGAATCCAAGCACTGAAGACAAAGTTTTCGGCCATCATCCAACTTAATATATTGTACATTCCTTGCCTCCATACGTTCACAACTGCAGCATCGAGGAGTGTTATCATGTTCATGCGAAGGACAGTACCTCTGTCCCCAAAATGGATGGGCTCTATACTCAATTAAGCCAGCTTTATTTGTTGGGATAAAATGGTTGCAAAGATCACATTTTGGATGGTAGATTTCCTTGTAATAGGATTTGTGGTGTGGATCATTTCCTGACATGGAAAAATCATGTTCAGAAATAGGCTCGCCACAAGCATGACAATGAGAACACTGAGGATGCCAAACATCTCCCATACAGCTCAAAAAGCACCCATAGCCTGTGATTGGAGCCTTTAAAATTTTTATTGGAGCCTTAGAAATTCAACCGGCGTAATACTCTAAAGCACAGAAAATGCAGGAACCATCTGATCATAGCATCGACAGTTGTGATTTGTTTGCCCATTAGGATATATCCCACATTGACTGGGAGGAATGGTTTATATGGGTTTATATATCCCATTCTTTCATACTTTAATCAACGCATAGAGCAAAGGTATGGTGGGGCTCTGGGTGTCTGGAATCCACGAGAAGATCACCATCTTGGAGCCCAAGATGACCTGTCAGGCCCCCTACCTTTTTCTACGCATGGAAAATCTGTTCGACGACATGGTGGTTGATATGTTAGAGAAACGGTGGTTCATTGCTGTGCGAGGTGGCAGGCCATGTGGCAATAGTAAAGTAAATAAAAGCTGAGGTGGCAGATGTGTAATCCCTATTGCATCATGAATATGGCGTCCTTCTAAAAATCAAATTGTTCAGAGGACACAATTGTGGAAAAGATGCCCCTAATCATGTTTGTAATAATCTTGGTAATAAGTTTATATATGCATTTACACAATGAAATTGATTTGAAATCCTCCATATTGAAGAAACATGAGCTTTTCGTGTTCTCGTTATTCATGAAAGACATTTTCCAGATGTATGGTTTTCCAAAATTTACCGTAAGTGATTAGGATGCAAAATAATAAGTTAGTCCAAATTGTTCAGAGGACACAATTGTGGAAAAGATGCCCCTAATCATGTTTGTAATAATCTTGGCAATAATTTTATATATGCATTTACACAATTAAATTGATTTGAAATCCTCCATATTGAAGAAACATGAGCTTTTGGTGTTCTTGTTATTCATGAAAGACATTTTCCAGATGTATGGTTTTCCAAAATTTACCATAAGTGATTGGGATGCAAAATAATAAGTTAGTCCACTAGACATTGAGATGCTCTTTTCTACTTGGACATTTTTATTATATTCTTGATATACTCCGTTTTTTTTTACAAATTGCTTAGGTTGATTTGGAGTTTTTCTTTCTTTCTTAATAAGGTCTCTTCTTATGCCAATGCCATTGTTCAAGATGTCAAGCATTACTCTCATCCCAAACACTAGTTACCATCTTGAGCTCCTCTTTTCTACCTGGAGGACACACAAGCTCCACCGCAATCTCCCTTATAATTGATTGACTAATGACATTCGGTTGAGTGTGCTGTCAAACCTATTAAATGTTGGGTGTGTGTCATATGATCTTTCCTCAGTGACTTGGGTGGCTTCCTCTGTGACCTAGAGGTGGAACTATGAGGTGTTGGTATAGAATTTGATGGGAGAGACTTGTGCTCATGCCTTGGAGGAATAAAGAGAATAACAATTGGATCATTACAAATTACAGAAAACAAAGAGTTCAATTTCTCCCAATTTAAATAAATAAAGAATTTACTCAATCCTACCTGAACCTTGTTACTTTTCTTTAGTTATTTGGTTTGTTGGATTATCTCCTTTGGCTCATGGGACAAATCCCCATTAGTTGTCATGTTGTCATAGTTGTAGAAACTACATGATTTTAAGTTGAAGGGTAGAGGTTTGAATGATTCTTCCATAAAACAACCCAGGCACTAAATTGAATCTCTCCCAAAGTTGTTGCTGTTGGCAGAGTTCTACTGTAGATGGACAATAGGGACATTAGGGACAATAGGGACCTCATATCAAGTTGTATGTTGAGGATGGAATTTCTAATATATATATATATATATATATATTTATATGTATTACTATATGGATGTAATTTCCTCCAGTCGGTGGAAAAAGGGGATTAGAAAAATGGGATCAAAACGAGATCAAGATTATTATGATAGATCTTAATAATTTTGTTTTGCAAAATAATCTTCTGTGGCTAGTTTAAAAGCTAGTTAAAATAATTTTTAACTGTTTACGTGGGTTTAATTAATGTAATGGACAAAAAAATAACCTTATTGATCAGAAAACTAATGGAATAGGCTGGAAAGGAGCCATGATTTCACTAGTTGTGGACATAAATGTGCATGTGTTAAAATTGCAAAAATTCTTGTAGAAAACTGCAAAAAAATAGAATTTGTTTTGAGAGAAGAACAAGTGATTACATGCATATCAATGGCCTCAAAGTAGGAGAGGAGGGTGTGGATGCATCTTTAAATCACTTGAGTTGCTTGGAGTTGAGACCTCAAGGAGAATCCTAAGAAGGAAAAAAAATCCCTAGGACAGAACTTTGTAGAAGCCCTATTCTAAGGCTTTGATACAGGTTCATCTAAGCACCAAGTAGAGAGGATAATTTCGTAATGTACACACTTGTTATATACTCATTTAAATTATATATAGATAGGACTACAAAACTATGGTAGAGCAATCAAAGTTTGATCAAGTCTTGAATAAAATACAATAATTTAGGTGAGTGATCTATTTGGACAAAGTCACCTAACATTGCAAAAGATAAAATTCAAAATAGAAAATAGATACAACTCAAAAGTGTACCGAAGTACAACTACAATAGATGTTCAAAGATGCTCAATAGGCTAAGTCTCACCAAAGGCCAAAGTCAAATGATTCAGATTTGGCAACAACTTGAGAAACCAAAAATGAGTAGCTAGCTGAACTTGAGTGCATGTTTTGTATTGGTAGTCTCAAATGAGAAACATGTACAATAGCTTATGTGTCATTACCTACAACAATGTACATTGAGATAAAGTCATGATATATATATCATTCAACAGGGTTGTATTGTGCTCTATATTGAGCTACTAATGAAGTAATTATGCATGAAATTACATATAGTGATACAATTGGACATTTTGATTGATGGTCTCTTCTAGATAAACAAAAATGATTGTTCAAAGTGTATTAGGTGAAATTATTTACACAAAAAATAGGGTGCCCATTTCTATTTAGAACATAGTATGTATATTGGGTTTAATATCCAACCTTGTAGAGTTCTACTTGGTTTGCAACCTTAGAGTGCAATGGTTGCATTTATTAATCCAAATAATGTATGTTGTTTATTTTGGCTTGACAATAATAGAGTGTTGAGACTAAAATTTTCCCATAAGTACATATGAGGAACTTAGTTGGCATTGATATGTCCACCAAAAACAAAGTAAGCAAGAAATGAACTACTCTAAGAAACTAAGAGTCATAGCCTTGAAATCATATCTGAAGAAAGGTCCATAATATTATGCTTATTGGTGATTAGTAGATGAGAAGGTTTACACTGAGAGTTGCATTATGAAATAGGAACACAAGTTTATTTCCCCATAGATCTATATGTTGGTGGGGCATGTGTTTTATATGTCCTATGTTTATGGATGAATTAAATATATTATTGCTTTGAACACTAGAAGCTTTCTATAAGAAGATTCCTTGAAAGAGACTACATTTGAAGTAAACCATATGATAGAGGATGAACTTTGATATTTTGTATAGTTGTAGATGAAGACTGAATTTGAAACATTTGGATATATTCAAGATGGGGACAACATAAGTAATGAATACATTCCAGAACCATTTGTAGAGTTGATAATATCCTTGTTGCATGATGAACCATTGTTTAATAGTTGTTGTAGTTATGCAATAATTTTTTTAAGGAAGACAACTTGATCTATTTATTTTTATTCAAGAAAAATATTGAAGAAAAGTTAATAGAAAAGGGAATTTTTAATAGTAAAGAATAACATTGATGTTGAGTTCATGTGTTGCAGTAGAGCCAATTTTGTTTTGACCAAATGCAAAATGGTAGCAAGCCTAAATCTTGCATTTGTGAAGTTGATGTAGATAAAGCATAGATTGAACAGTAAACATGGATGACTAAATTTTAGAGGGTGGATGGGGAAGTAGTGAGCCCTCTTCAACTTTGAACTATAGCAAAAGGTAATAAAACTTTAGAAGTTTGATGACTTATGAATACTGTAGAAAGTGTATAGAATAACTTGCTAATCTATTGTTTTGCATCATTTGGTACTTTCAACCAAGGATGACAACTGGGATGACTATGGGAGCAAAAACAAAGTGGTATTACAAATAGGTAAGAGAATTTAAGGCAGATGTACCTGTGAGGAAGGTGAAACAACAACATTGGCAGGAAGGCGAAACAATAACATTGACAAAACAAATCTTATTTTGCCAGATGTTTTAGTGTTTTAGCAATTACTCATTAAGTGTTTTATCAATAACATAAAAATCTTCAATAAGGTTAGTTTTTTGTCCATTAAATTTTCACATATAAATTGAACAAAGAATAAATTGATAAGATAGATTGCACTAACAATGTCATTTGTATTGTGATTTTTTTAAGGACTCATTAGAATAACAATGATCATTTGGCATATTGAATGTTTCTGTAGACGTTAGGGTGACTTCATGGTTGCATGTCATGCCAATTTTTTTGCTTTTTTCATGAATATTTGTTTACCCTTAGGCAGCAGGACATGTCACCAGGAACACTATATACATCTGGAAAGAATTAATTAAAAAACCGGCAAAGAGATTCAAGAGATACCATATTTAGAAAAACATCTGCAATATCATAACCATTTTGGATATGAAAGTACATTCCACCATAATTATATAAAATCACTGTACACTTAATAAGAGTTGTGATACAGCCATGCCATAATAGGCAGTACAACAAGAATAATAAGAAAAAATCCATGCCATGGAAATATATATCGATTTTCAAGAATGACTCCTTTTGGAAGGGTCCTTAATGGGAAGACATCTTGGACATCAAAAGTTGCAACTGCCCCTGCTCTTGAAACTATATCTGTACACATCCTCTTGACCTCAGCCTGGTAATCGATGGTAAAAGTCTAGAACTGATTAGAAACATTTTTTTCTTCTCTATGAAGAAGTTTCAAATGGTCTTTCCAGACTTTTTATTCCCCATTCATCTAGTTACAAATTAATAATGAGTTGGTGACCACTGCAATCTTTTTTGCACCATATTCTTTTGCGGCCTTTATCCCTTCAACCAGCGCTATATAGTACGCTTTGTTGTTAGTAGTCCTTCCAGATAATTCTCTCCTATTTTGGAGCACATGGTGTGTCGCTTGGTTGTGAAGGAGATAATATATAACGGCTTGTCTTGGGTTAGGTTGACAAGACACCTCAATGTACATTGTCCACTTTTGCACCATTTTGTGACTACCCTTTCTATCACCTATATAAATGAGCAACAAGTTTAACTAGGAAGCAGAGAAACCAATAACTTTGTATTCAACAGAAAATCAAACCAATAACTTTATATTCATAGGAAAATCAAAGTTATATATATCATGTTGTCTAAGGCTGATTACATAAGCATAACTGTTTAGTATAAAACACATTCCAAAAAGAACACTATAGTTGAATCTGAAAGGTTTATTACAGCGAGAATTTCTTTAATTCTGTCCAACCTTTACATGTCAGATATTTTCATCATACTCTTCATTCAGTGAACTGGAAAATCTGCATTTCATCATACATTATGCAATCTGTATTGTAGGAAAATGACACTGACTATGTCTATCAAGTCAGTTAAAAGAGTATAGAAAATGTACGCTTTTCCAGATTACTTTTATACTAAAATTGATACATAACATTTAATAATAAAACTAGGTTGAAACCTACAGATACTCAGGCAATTTGCAGGAAGTTTAAAGGCAGCTTATAGTTCAAGACAAGTTATGTGTAGTTTCCAGGTCTTAGTTGCATTAACCTTAATGGACCATATGAACAACTTACAATTTATAGCAGTTTGCAGGTCTTAGTTGCATTAGCCTTAGTAGATATAACAAATAATAATAAAACTGAAATGTTGATCATCAATATCATAAGAAACAGTTGATTTCCTTCAAAGAGGTAAGGTTGATACATAGAATTAAATGATAAACTGTACATAAGGCTTGTACACACATGGTAAAAGATGAACTGATCTTATCAAAAAACTTGTATTTGAAATCACTTTGTGTCACTGAATAATGTTTTAAGTATTTTACAGAGAACAGTAATAAGGATAGGCCTTTCATTTACATAATATGGAATATGTACAAGATAGATACATTCTTAATGCAAACAATGTTGAAATAAGGTCTGAGTGCGAGGCCTGATTATGCACTGATAGATACATGCTTGGCATCTAGTATCAGGCTATCAGCAAAAACTCCTATACCATAAATAGACAAGAAACCATTCCATTAAGTGCCCAAAGTTTCTTGCTGTTGTGACGCACAGAATTACCCAAAAGTGCCCAAAATTGCTTCTTTCATGCCCATGATTAAAAGTGATGTTGTTTGAAGCTCTTTAAAGGTACAGGGAAGCTTAGATGCACAAATTATTGACTAATGACAAGTATTATCATGCAACAAAATTCTCATATTGCAACAAAATTCTAAGAACATAAATTTGGATAGAACCAGTCAACCTCGCCTTGGATTGGAAAGCTACCTATTAAAAGAAAACAAAAAACAATATTTGTAAATGTGAAAAATTAAACAATATACAAAACAACGTACTTTAATTTGAAAAAATAAACACAAATTACAAACAAAATAACACTTCACACCTATTTCTCTTCATAGTGTATGCACGTGGCCTCTTTGTTTTGGCGATAGACTGTGAATAGAATGAAGGGTGATGGTATTTCAATTTCTTATCCTTTGTTTTATTTGGGGTGAGAAAGGTCCATTTGTGACCCCTATGTTGTGTATTTGTATTCTAGACCTTTCCATGATTTACAACAGTATTGTCCTCTCCATCTCTGTCACCTTATTCATTTAGCACATTTTGGAAATTTTCTTTTGGAGTCTTTTGGACATTGGCAAGCCTAAACGAACACAATTGGCTGTCCTGTCAAATATTGGTGAGCCTAAAGGAACAGTAGCGGGTGTCCTGTCAAATATTGGCATGCCTAAAGGAACACTATCAGGTGTCCTGTCAAATATTGTGGGGCCTAAAGGAACACTACCCGGTGTCCTATCAAATATAGGCCTATAAAATGAATCAAATGAACACTAAATAACATCAACATCTTCACCAACATCAGGGGTTTGACTCGTTCCTTCTCCTTGTTCAATGCATTCATTCATATTTGATGAAGATGGGTCACCAACATATACAATATTTCTCTGCCATTATAAGGAAACAATGTCAATAAAATGGGGTTTCAATAAAGTATTTCCAATGTGTAACAATACAAGGAGTGCTTATACAACTTACCGCGGGTGTCTCTTCAACAGACATGATATTGTCCTCAGGAATTTGTGAAGAGTTGCATACATTTCTCTGTTGCAATGAAAGAATGTTTTAAAAAAGTGAGTTTTTTTAAATACCTTGCAACATTGCTATTATATACAACAAAACAAACATTAATTTGAATAGCAATTGGAAAAAATTACAATACAAGGAGCGGCTTATAAAACTTACATCGAGTGTCTCTTCAATGGACATGATATTGTCCTCGGGACTTTGTGAAAATTCAAATGCAACATTTAAATCAATTGGAGTCTTGTCAAATGATGGTGGTATGAAAGGAACACATTCAGATGTCTTCTCACATTGTTGAATGCTTTCCTGACTGACACCTCCAGTTGTCATGTCACACAAAGAAAATTCAACAGCTTCAAAAATATCAGGGGTTTGATTCAAATCATATGTAAACGATTGACCCACAGATATATTATTTCCCTGCATAAAAGAGGAAATATTTTCAATAATATGGATATTAATTCAGGCATTTTCAATATGTATGAAAACATGGAGGGGTTTACGAAACGTACGCTGACTGTATCATCAACAAACATGTAATCATCCTTGGGTGAATCAAAAGAGCTATCTAAATATCTCTGTTGCAATGATAGGATATTCAATATATGTTAGTTCTCCAAATTCCATGCAAGACTGGAATTGAATAGGAATTTGAATAGGAATTGAAAATTCCTACCAGCGGTGACTCATTGAATATTTTTCTTAGGGCCTCCCAATATTTATCTTTGATAACCTTATTACGAACAATATTCGTAAGTGTAGATTTTTTTTCACTGGCTTGTGCATCGTATTCAACAACGATTCTTTTGACGCGTGCCACTGCATCTTCGTTCAAATCATCTGCACCTTTCACCCCCTATTACAAGAAAAACAAGGATAATAAGCTAAGCCAATATCCTTTTTTGAATATGTCCAAAAATAAAACATCAATACAAAGATCATGCCTCACTTTGGACCTCTTGACGAATGGCAGTAGTCTCCACAACCTTCCTATTCTTCTTGAACCGGTATTCAACGTCATAATTTTTTCGCTTGCATTCTTTTCCCATTCTTGATGCAGAACGAAGCTTGTAGTTATGGCCCCGCGGGGCATCGACATGCAATGTTATGGGTTCCCACCCATGTACTTGCTCACGATGTTTATTAAATGCGAGACACTTGCTGCATCGCAAACCATTGCACTCAACTCCCAAATAGTAAAAGAAGTTGCGGCCATTACTTTCCTTGATGACTTTATAAGTCAAGTCTTCCTAAGATGGTCAGCTAATAACATATTTAGTTCATGTAGCTCAATACATCAATAAGGATATTGGATTGTTCCGATATAACATAAACCTGTATTATGGCCATAGTATCAGAAGGCCAACTTTGGTTTCACAAGCTTCCAAGCAAGCAAAACCCTGAAAAATAACAACGTTTATACTCTTAGTAACAAATGTTATGCAAGACCATCCATTTTTGAAATCACAAATAAACAGTACAATATAGATGTTAGATTTACCATGCACATAAAATATTATTCCAGGAAATTCCAAAACAACACATAGATGGGTTCTATAAGACAAATAGTTGCAATCGGGCAGAGTTCTAGCTGGGGTAAAGTTCCATGCAAGGCAGAGTTCCAGCCGGGGCAAAGTTCCATGTAAGGCAGAGTTCCAGTGGGGGCAAAGATCCATGCAAGGTAGAGTTCCAGATGAGGCAACGTTCCATGTGGGGCAGAGTTCCATGCATGGCAATGATCCAGCCGGGGCAGAGTTCCAGGCAGGGTAGAGTTCTTAGGTCTCAAAGGTCAAGACAAGGTATCGTAACGAGTATTTGTGCACTATTAGGACATTTTATACGCCAATGATAGGTTTCAAGGCTTTGACAATGCTAGGGAAGGAAATCAAGGGCTATAGGATTTCATTGAAGCTTCTAGGGTTAATGGGCCATGAACAAGGCTTCAAACCACCATATAAGTGAAACAAGATACAAATCAACGAACCAAATAGATCAACCAGAAACCAAGAAGAAATTTACAAAATAGAAACTCCTAATCATTGAGGTTGAGGTCAAGATTTTCATCCAAATTATGAGCAAACAACAAGCTCCTAATCTTCCTACGTATAGTACCTAGTAGATGGGATCTGTAAGACAAATAGTTGCAGTCAGGGCAAAGTTTCAGCCGGGGTAAAGTTCCATGCAAGGCAGATTTACAGCTAGGGCAGAGTTCTGGCCAAGGCAGAGTTCCAGCCGGGGCAAAGATCCATGCAGGCAAGAGTTCCAGCCGGGGTAAAGTTCCATGCAAGGCAGAGTTCCAACTAGGGCAGAGTTCCAGCCAAGGCAGAGTTCCAGTAGGGGTAGAGTTCCAGCCAGGGCAGAGTTCCAGCTGAGGCAAATATCCATGCAGGGTAGAGTTCCAGACGGGGCAAAGTTCCAGGAAGGGTAGAGTTCCAGAAGGGGCAGAGTTCCAGGTAGGGAAAAGTTCCATGCGCGGCAATGATCCAGCTGTGCCAGAGTTCCAGCTGAGGTAGAGTTCCAGGCAGGGTAGAGTTCTTAGGGCTCAAAGGTCAATAGAAGGTATCGTAACAAGTATTTGTCCACCATTAGGACATTTTATACGTCAATGATAGGTTTCAGGGCTTTGACAATGCTAGGGAAAGAAATCAAGGGCTATAGGATTTCATTGAAGCTTCTAGGGTTAATGGGCCATGAACAAGGTTTCAAACCACCATATAAGCGAAACAAGATACAGATCAATGAACCAAATAGATCAACCAGAAACCAAGAAGAGATTTACAAAATAGAAACTCCTAATCATTGAGGTTGAGGTTAAGCTTTTCATCCAAATTATGAGCAAACAACAAGATCCTAATATTCCTACGTATAATACCTAGTAGATGGGTTCTATAAGACAAATAGTTGCAGTCGGGGCAAAGTTCCAGCTGGGGTAAAGTTCCATGCAAGGCAGAGTTCCAGTTGGGGCAGAGTTCTAGCCGAGGTAGAGTTCCAGCCGAGGCAGAGTTCCAACCGGGGCAGAGTTCCAGCCAGGAAAAGATCCATGCAGCGTAGAGTTCCAGCCAGGGTAAAGTTCCATGCAAGGCAGAGTTCCAGTCGGGGCAAAGTTCCAACCAGGGCAGAGTTCCAGCCGGGGCAGACTTCCAGCCGAGGCAAAGATCCATGCAAGGCAAAGTTCCAGACGAGGCAAAGTTCCAGGTAGGACAGAGTTCAAGACGGGGCAGAGTTCCAAGTAGGGCAGAGTTCCATGCATGGCAATGATCCAGTTGTGGCAGAGTTCCAGCCGGGGCAGAGTTCCAGGCAGGGCAGAGTTCTTAGGGCTCAAAGGTCAATACAAGGTATCGTAACAAGTATTTGTCCACCATTAGGACATTTTATATGCCAACGATAGGTTTCAGGGCTTTGACAATGCTAGGGAAGGAAATCAAGGGCTATAGGCTTTCATTGAAGCTTCTAGGGTTAATGGGCCATGAACTGTTAGGATTATTAATCCTCCCTTGTCCAAATTTGGTCATATGTCTAAATCGCGAGTCATGTCTAAATCGGGAGTCCATCCAGTCTATTTATAGTCATTAGCACCATTGGTTAAAATTGACCTAATTGGGGCACATGTTTCAGTTACCTAAGTGTGGGGAACACTAATTGAGGCTCACTACCACTCATTGCACTTGATTGCATAAGTTTAGGAGTCTCCTAGATCAATCCCTACAATTTAGGAAGCAACTGGGAGTGCCGAAACCAACCAAGGTCAGTTCACTTCCATTAATGACTAGTCAAGCCAAGTTAGGAGTCAGTTACATTCAGTTCTATCCCTCTACATTCAGTTAAATAATGGTTTAATTAATTGCTCACATGTGGGGCACATTTCTCACCTACCACAGTCAGTTAACCATTATTTAATATTAAATGTAACACTTGTTTGTGTTTTAGAACTCCGGTTATGATTTAGACAAGGACAGTTAACTACTGGGTCCTCCAATAGTGATTTAGACAAGTCTTGGTTACCTACAGTCAAGTAGAGTCATCAATTCGAACTTCCTCATGTGGATTCGAATTGCTTGTCGCTATTAAATCCATTATACATTATTGTAATCATCATCTGAATTACTTTTGGATTAATGAAAGCATTCACAGCTGCAAGCCTTTTGCACTGTTTCATTCTTCAATTGCTGAGTAAATTGTGAGATCTTTCTTTGTGAGTTTTGTTTTTGTCTACAGATCTATATGCTCAAATTTACATGGTATCAGAGCCTCGGTGGACAAGACTCCTCTCCTCCTCAGATATCCAACCATATCATTTTGTTTGTTTGATTGTGTGACAGGTTATCAGCTTTTCTACAGCATTCGCTACAAGCAGCCTCTACTTCTCATTGCATTCGCTACAGCAACTCAGCCTTTCTTATTACATTCAAATGGTTCATCCAATGGAGCCTCTCACTCCCTTCAACTATCACCAGTGGAAGGATGACATGAAAATATTGCTCCGCACAAAGCATCTCTTCAGACTCATTGAAGAAACAGAGGAAGAGCCAGAATCAGAGAAAGACAAAGTTAAGTACATGAATATGCTTGATGAAGCCATTGCACTCATGCTCTCCTCAATCTCTGTAGATCTTTGATTTCACATCCAAGACTTGGACACTCCCAAGGAGGTTTGGGACAAGCTTGCTTCCTTGTTTGATAAGCATGATGAGATGAGGATCCATCAGCTAGAAAACGATCTGATTACTCTCAATCCATCAGATTTCGAATCTCTAAATGAATTCTTCTCAAATTTCAAGAACCTGATATATCAATTGAAGCAATGCAAAGTAAATAAGGATGAAGATTAGCTCATTCTTGCTATTCTCACCAAGCTCAATTCAGACTACTCAGTATTTGTATCCACCTTCCAAACAGTAAGGCTCGCTACTCCAAATTGGAAGATGCCCACTCTTGGTGCTTTCATTCAATCTCTTATTTCTAAGAATGATAAATTGATCCAAATGGGGATCATTCGATCTCCCAAAGATCTAGCTCTTGCAAGGGGATAAAAGATCCACACAGTTGAAAAAGGCCTGGATGCCTCTCATACACTATTATAAAGGATGCGAAAATTTGAAACTGAGAAGCTATATTATCTCACACACTGGCAGATGCAATTAAGATATATAAATATCATACGTCAAATATGCAACATAATTTTAGATTTTTTTTTTGGTATTCTAGACATTCTGTGTGCCTCCAACACATTCCCCGGGATAGTGTAGAAATAATAGATCAATGCTATGTGCAATGATGCTAAGAAGAAGCACAGGAAATAGATCTTGCTACTAAGAATTCTCAGAAGCATACACAGGAAAATAAGAGAGAAGAAAAAAGACTGAATCACATGAATGAAGAGATGAATATTGGTGTGTATCCTTCCATTAAATAATTATGAATAATAGTGTACATAAATAGATCTTCCCTCATAGGAAAGTCGAATTGTATGGAAATAACTCATAAAGCTCAAAAAGGCTGACTTACCAAAATATACCAAACCCCCATAGGTGGATAAAGCACTTGCTAAACCTATCAAGGACCTCACGAGTTGGCAAAAGAATGAGTGAGTTGTCAAGGAGATGGAAATAACATGCTAATCCTAGAAAATGGAGAAAAACTAATGGAGGATGGGTTGGAAACAAAAGCTCCCAGTTTCCTAGTTAACTAGCTTTTATCTTATCCATAGAAAAGCAGGAAAAAGCAAAAAAAGCAAAAAAAGCAAAAAAAGTAGAAAAAAACAGATTCTGCTATAAGGTCCTGTATACTGATTCTAGATGAACCCAGAATCAGAAATAAATCATTCCTAGGATATGGATGGCATGTATTGACTTTAAGGTGCAAGTGGATGCCAACTAATTAAGCTAGTGGGTGAATAATTAATCAAATAATGATTAATTATTTTATCCTAAGTTGTGAGTGGGTTTAATATATTCCAACAGATAGGATGGGTTTGGAGCCTATATTTTCCTCCCATTAATGTATATTGTCAAGTTCTGCGGGAGCATAAGTGAATGCACCACTACGCTAAAATATGTGATCAATTCTTTGCCCCATTGTATGAATTGAGATTTTGCAGACAATGTTCAAGGCTTTCAGATGAAACCATACAAGTTCTATGGTAAATGGGTTACTGCTACCTGGCTGAAAAAACTACTTATCTCATAATATACGGAGCAACTAAGGATCCCCATACTCTGCTAACTTATGTACCAAACAGATTTATCATTTGAGAAATCGCTTACCAAACAGCCCTACATGGACTCAATGCTTACCTATTTCAGCAGCAAAACTCTTTTCCATGTCGAATCTTCTACTATAAATCTTGACTAGAATAAGCTGTTGTTAGACAAATGCACTAAGTTTAAATTTTGATAGATATAAAATTCTTGTGTATGACAGATTGATTATTATTTTTGGGATCGAAAACATCTTAATAGATTTAAGTTCTAATTCACACAACATCCATATTCTTGTGTTTTTTTAAGAGATTTAAAAGATATCATACAAATCAATCAAATTGGAAATTTTAACCTAACACATACCCTATAGACCAAATTTACTGAAATAGAAAGATTTATCTTTTGCAGAATCATATACTTGGTGCTTTCTGATATCATACCAATCAATCAAACTGGAAATTTCAACTTAACATGTACCCTACATAATAAATTGACTGAAATATAAAGATTTATCTTTTAGAGAATCATATACCTAATACTTTCTGATTTATTATACCAAACAATCAAATTGGAAAATTCAATTCATCAGATGCAAGCCTATAAATGGTTTGCAATACCCTTAGGATTTACTTGTTTAACCTATAGTTGGGTTGCAATACCCATAGGGTTTACTGGTTTAAAATATATTTGGCTTGAAATAACCATAGGGTCTACTGATTTTTTCATTGATTGAATAATCTTGAAAACACCCAAATGGCTTTAGATGTGATAGAAGCATGTCCAGGGTCAGAGCTGTATTCTGTCTGTTGTTCCTCTGATCTATACAGTTCAGATGGTGAAAATGGCTTTGAAAGTTTCCTGATACTTTCGGTCCTAGCTTCTCTGCTTAAAAGGATTGTGGCCAGAAATGAGAGGCTGTTATTTTCTTCAGGGATTAACAAATTCTCAAGAGAAGATCTATGTGTTTTCTCTACAAGTCAAATACCTGCCATGAGCATACAGGAGTACTTGGAGAGGATCTTCAAATATGCACACTGTAGCCCTTTTGTGTTCATTGTAGCTTATGCTTATATAGATCGTCTTATGCTCAATCATCTCGGGTTTCGCTTAACATCACTTAACGTGCACAGGCTTCTCATCACCAGTGTCATGGTTGCTACTAAGTTTCTCGATGACTTGTAAGTTTACTGTTCAAAAGATTTTGAATAGTTTACTATTTAGATTGCTTTCTAAACAAGTAACTAGGTAGTAATGGTGTTTTAGAATTTTAGTATAGATAGTCATTTTATCGACTACAAACCAAAATGTTTTTTTTTTTTTTTTATAGTTTTATCAATTCCCCTTATGCTTGCTTCATAATAAAGAAATAGCATGGAGGAAAATGTTAACTATCTTGTTAAACTTTTTGTTAACTGGTTTTTATTCAAGTTGCTAATTTTTTTTTATGTGATTGATTCAAGCATTATAGGAACGCATACTATGTAAAATTGGGAGGCTTGACAACCCAAGAAATCAATAGTCTAGAGGTTGAATTTCTCTTCATGCAACGATTCTGATTGCAAGTGACTGTTAGTGTTTTTCAAAGCTACTGCTCGCATCTTGAAAGAGAGATTGCATTGGGTGGAGGCTTCCAAATAGAGAGAACACTCCTTCGCTTATCCAGATCTCCAAAAAGAGGGGACTTTTGTATTTGGGGATGGGAATCTCTAGGGGTGAGGAAGGAGCCAGGCATGGCCCCTCTATGATGCCTAGAGGATCATATGAGGCCTACAAATACATTGAGGACATACTGGTCAAGGTGTCTACACAGGTTGATAGTGGACCATGTGTGACATACATCGGCAAAGGCGGAGCAGGAAATTTTGTCAAGATGGTGCACAATGACATTGAGTATGGAGACATGTAGCTCATTGCAGAGGCCTATGATGTGCTCAAAACTCTAGATAAGCTCACTAACCCAGAAATGCAACAGGCTTTTGATTATTGGAACAAGGGGGAATTGTGTAGTTTTTTGGTAGAAATCACTGTAGATATCTTTGGGATCAAGGATGACAAGGGGGATGGGTATCTTGTGGATAAAGTTTTTGATAAAACTGGCATGAAGGGCACTGGTAAGTGGACTGTGAAACAAGCTGCAAATCTCTCTGTTGCAACCCCTACCATTGCTTCTTCTTTGGATTCTAGGTTTCTTAGTGGATTGAAGGACGAGAGGATGGTGGCTGTTGAGGTGTTCAAGAATGTAGATGTGGGCACTCTTGAAGATTTGGATAAGACTAAACTTATTCATGATGTGAGGAAGGCCCTGTATGCATCTAAGATATGTAGTTATGCCCAAGGAATGAATCTGATTGCTTATTCCCAAAGTTAAATCATGTAGGCAAGACAAGAAGACCAAGAAGCAGAGATTGGCCATCACTTATAGCTATGCTATATGCTGAACTTAATAATTAGAGCTATGGAAATGTTTAAAATCCAATTAGACAAAACAAATTTGTTCTGATTCTGCTTCCACTATTTTGATAGTCACCTTCCAATCCCAGTTTTATACTCTCTAATATTTTATGCAGACTATCACTTGGTTGAAGAAGGAAGCGACAGAATGCTTACTTGGTTGAAGAAGGAAGCGGTTGCTGACAGGTATCCACCGTGATAAGGCTGAAAGCAAGAGAACATGGTCAAGCTACCTACAAAAAAAAACAACGGCTGAAAAAATTCCATGGCATCCACCACATAGAAGGAAGAGTAACTCAAAATGTTGCATGAGTCTACCTGTGATGACTGCTTGAAGGGAACTTGCACTCCTGAAAGGGAACGATTGCTGCCTGCACTCCTGAAAGGGAACAACTGCTGACTGCTACAGGATTTTAAAGACTGGTTTGGTTTTCTAAAGGATAGTCGACAATCATACTCGCTAATGGCAGAGAGGTAATGGGATCATTGCAGGTGTAGGGCAGGGGCAGGTGGAAATCATACTCACTAATGGCAGAGAAGTAATGGGATCATTGCAGGTGCAGGGCAGGGGCAGGTGCAGGGGGTGGGAACACTAATTGAGGCTCACTGCCACTCATTACACTTGATTGCATAAGTTTAGGAGTCTCCTAGATCAATCGCTACAATTTAGGAAGCAACTGGGAGTGCCAAAACCAACCAAGGTCAGTTCACTTCCATTAATGACTAGTCAAGCCAAGTTAGGAGTCAGTTACATTCAGTTCTAGCCCTCTACATTCAGTTAAATAATGGTTTAATTGATTGCACACATGTGGGGCACATTTCTCACCTACCACAGTCAGTTAACCATTATTTAATATTAAATGTAACACTTGGTTGTGTTTTAGAACTCCGGTTATGATTTAGACAAGGACAGTTAACTACTGGGTCCTCCAATAGTGATTTAGACAAGTCTTGGTTACCTACAGTCAAGTAGAGTCATCAATTCAAACTTCCTCATGTGGATTCGAATTGCTTGTGGCTATTAAAGCCATTTTACATTATTGTAATCATCATCTGAATTACTTTTGGATTAATGAAAGCATTCACAGCTGCAAGCCTTTTGCACTGTTTCATTCTTCAATTGCTGAGTAAATTGTGAGATCTTTATTTGTGAGTTTTGTTTTTGTCTACAAATCTATATGCTCAAATTTACATGGTATCAGAGCCTCGGTGGACAAGACTCCTCTCCTCCTCAGATCTCCAACCGGATCATTTTGTTTGTTTGATTGTGTGACAGGTTATCAGCTTTTCTACAGCGTTCGCTACAAGCAGCCTCTACTTCTCATTGCATTCGCTACAGCAGCTCAGTCTTTCTTATTACATTCAAATGGTTCATCCAATGGAGCCTCTCACTCCCTTCAACTATCACCAGTGGAAGGATGACATGAAAATATTGCTCCGCACCAAGCATCTCTTCAGACTCATTGAAGAAACAGAGGAAGAGCCAGAATCAGAGAAACACAAAGTTAAGTACATGAATAGGCTTGATGAAGCCATTGCACTCATGCTCTCCTCAGTCTCTGTAGATCTTCGATTTCACATCCAAGACTTGGACACTCCCAAGGAGGTTTGGGACAAGCTTGCTTCCTTGTTTGATAAGCATGATGAGATGAGGATCCATCAGCTAGAAAATGATCTGATTACTCTCAATCCATCAGATTTCGAATCTCTAAATGAATTCTTCTCAAAGTTCAAGAACCTGATATATCAATTGAAGCAATGCAAAGTAAAGAAGGATGAAGATCAGCTCATTCTTGCTATTCTCACCAAGCTCAATTCAGACTACTCAGTCTTTGTATCCACCTTCCAAACTGTAAGGCTCACTACTCCAAATTGGAAGATGCCCACTCTTGGTGCTTTCATTCAATCTCTTATTTCTAAGAATGATAAATTGATCCAAATGGGGATCATTCGATCTCCCAAAGATCTAGCTCTTGTTGCAAGAGGAGATAAGGTAGCGAATGACAGAGGGAAGCAAAGAGATGAGTCTGAACAGTCAAAAGAACCTTTAGGTTCGAAGAGAAGCAAGAAGAATGGCAAAGGCAAGGTTCTATGCCCTTAACGTGGAAGGGGCTTCCATTCAGAAAGCTCCTGTATGAGAAGACAACTTGATGAAATGGCTCTTCTTTTGAAAAGGCACAACATTTATGTACCTGCTAGCGCAAGGAAGGAAGACTCTGAAGAAGAAGAAGAAGAATACCCAAGGAAAGGACATGCACTGAAAGCTTACTGCACATCAACACCTTCCTTCCTCGTTGATTCTGGAGCTTCCAACCATATGGCTGCATCCATAGAATCATTCTCTTCTTTTCAGTCCTTTGATGGTCCTAGTATTTAGATGGGAAATAAAAGTAAAATCCAAACCAAAGGGAAGGGCTCTATCCAACTTGAACATGGAAGGTTCAAAGATGTGTTGTTTGTTCCCTCCCTGACTTCAAACATGTTATCTGTCTATCAGATGACCCATACTAGATCTCCAAAGCGAGTGATCTTTGGTCCTGACTCAGTGGAGATCATAGATATCTCTACTGGGAGCATCATAGCAAAAGGTATTGCGAATCATGCTTCAAAATCATATGAGTTCTCACATTTCATGCCTCCTTCAGAACCAGTGCACTCTCAGCAGCCACCAGCAAGGGAAGGTAAAAACATTGCATCTACTTCTTTTACAGCTTCTACTAGTATTGTAGATCCATCTATATCAGTTTATGACATTAAGATTCAGGGTGACTCAGATCTAGATTCAGTCCCTACTTCCAAACTGGAAGCTAGGAAGATGACTATAAACTCACCTGACACTCAGAAAGGAAAAACTCTTGCGCTATGCCATACTGTTTTGCCTCCTTCGGAGAGATGCAATAGACTTCCTGTAAGATGCAATATGGCAAGGGCTCAGTCTTCCTACATTCAGAAGAATGGATATGATCATACACCTCTTCATTCAGCAAGAGACAAAGGTTACATTCCTCCTTCCTTCCATCATCCTTTTCGGAGAAGAAGGAGAAGTCTACATGCCAGGCCCCAGAATACCTGTGCACAGCACACCATGCATGCTGCTTCACTACCTCACAGAGATGAAGATTGCAGCAACATATTTTCAAGTTTTTCAAACTTGAGACCTGATTCTACCTGCTTAGATAGAAGGAGGGCTTTTTTCCCATGTGCTTTTTTCCCTAGTTACTTGTATTGAGCAGTTACTTTATTTTACTTGATGTAATGGGTGACCTATGGTCTTAGTTACCAAGGCCCACAGTTTGTCCAAGTTAGAATTCAGGGGGGTGTTAGGATTATTAATCCTCCCTTGTCCAAATTTGGTCATATGTCTAAATCGGGAGCCCATCCAGTCTATTTATAGTCATTAGCACCATTGGTTAAACTTGACCTAATTGGGGCACATGTTTCAGTTACCTAAGTGTGGGGAACACTAATTGAGGCTCACTGCCACTCATTGCAATTGATTGCATAATTTTAGGAGTCTCCTAGATCAATCCCTACAATTTAGGAAGCAACTGGGAGTGCCGAAACCAACCAAGGATCGGGAGCCCATCCAGATGACTAGTCAAGCCAAGTTAGGAGTCAGTTACATTCAGTTCTAGCCCTCTACATTCAGTTAAATAATGGTTTAATTAATTGCACACATGTGGGGCGCATTTCTCACCTACCACAGTCAGTTAACCATTATTTAATATTAAATGTAACACTTGGTTGTGTTTTAGAACTCCGGTTATGATTTAGACAAGGACAGTTAACTACTGGGTCCTCCAATAGTGATTTAGACAAGTCTTGGTTACCTACAGTCAATTAGAGTCATCAATTCAAACTTCCTCATGTGGATTCGAATTTCTTGTGGCTATTAAATCCATTTTACATTATTGTAATCATCATCTGAATTACTTTTTGATTAATGAAAGCATTCACAGCTGCAAGCCTTTTGCACTGTTTCATTCTTCAATTGCTGAGTAAATTGTGAGATCTTTCTTTGTGAGTTTTGTTTTTGTCTACAGATCTATATGCTCAAATTTACATGAATGAGGTTTCAAACCACCATATAAGTGAAACAAGATACAGATCAACCAGAAACCAAGAATAAATTTACAAAATAGAAACTCAAGCATTTCCATTATGCCATCACTTTCCAAAGTTCCAGCCAGGGAAAAAATACAACCATTGAGGTTGATGTCAAACTTTTCATCCAAATTATGAGCAAAAAACAAGCTCCTAATCTTCCTACGTATAATACCTAGTAGCTGGGTTATGTAAGACAAATAGTTGCAGTCGGGGCAAAGTTCCAGCCGAGGCAAAGTTCCAGCCGAGGCAAAGTTCCAGACATGGCAGAGTTCCAACCGGGGTAAAGATCCATGCAGGGTAGAGTTCCAGATGGGACAGAGTTCCAGATGGGGCAGAGTTCCAGATGGGGCAGAGTTCCAGGTAGGGCAGAGTTCCATGCGCGGAAATGATCCAGCCGTGGCAGAGTTCCAGTCGTGGCAAAGTTCCAGCCGAGGCAGAGTTCTAGGTAGGGAAGAGTTCTTAGGGCTCAAAGGTCAAGACAAGGTATCGTAACGAGTATTTGTGCACTATTAGGACATTTTATACGCCAATGATAGGTTTCAGGGCTTTGACAATGCTAGGGAAGGAAATCAAGGGCTATAAGCTTTCATTGAAGCTTCTAGGGTTAATGGGCCATGAACGAGGTTTCAAACCACCATATAAGCGAAACAAGATACATATCAACGAACCAAATAGATCAACCAGAAACCAAGAAGAAATTTACAAAATAGAAACTCAAGCATTTCCATTATGCCATCACTTTGCAAAGTTCCAGTCAGGGAAAAAATACCGCCATTGATGTTGAGGCCAAGCTTTTCATCCAAATTATGAGCAAACAACAAGCTCCTGATATTCCTACGTATAATACCTAGTAGATGGGTTTTGTAAGACAAATATTTGCAATCGGGGCAAAGTTCCAGCCGAGGTAAAGTTCCATGCAAGGCAGAGTTCCAACTAGGGCATAGTTCTAGCTGAGGCAGAGTTCCAGCTGGGACAGAGTTCTAATCGAGGCAAAGATCCATGCAGGGCAGAGTTCCAGATGGGGAAGTGTTCTAGGTAAGGCAGAGCTCCAGATAGGGCAGAGTTCCAGGTAGGGCATAGTTCCATGTGCGGCAATGATCTAGCTGTGGCAGAGTTCCAGTCGGGGTAGAGTTCCTGCTGGGGAAAAGTTCCAAGCAGGGCAGAGTTCTTAGGGCTCAAAGGTCAATACAAGGTATCATAACGAGTATTTGTGCACTGTTATGTCAGTAATTTTTTCTCTCCATTTTGGTTTGTTTTCTTCAATTTTGGTTTGTTTTTTCACCTTCAATCATAGGTTTGATTACTTCTCAGTTTTGGTCTTTTTGAAGAGTTTATTGATGATTTATTAGTTTTTTAATAGTTTGTGAGCTTTTTTTTCTTTAGACTTTATTTGTCTTTTTATAGTCTTTTAGATTTTTTGAAAGGGGTAAAGAAGGTCTATTTTCAATGTTGATTCAGTGATATGTTTAGAGAGCAAAAATACACTTGTTAATGACCCTAAAAATCCTCTAAACATCCGACAGTTTGGTTAAAAGCTGTAAAAGTGCGATAAAAGGGCACAGGAAGATTCTTGTAGCGCTGACAGGAAAATTAATGAAGACAGGGCTACAAGAAAATCGCGCTTCTCAATTTTTCAAATTTTTGGGCAAATTTTCGTCATGGGTGTCAGCTAGTAATGATTAATGGTATTTTGCAGTATGATTTAACATGTGTGGTTGCAGATTAGACGTGTCTTTAGCAGATTTTAATCACGCATACGAGCCAAAATCCATCATTGCTAAAATCGTGGGAGCAGTTGAGAAGACGAGCTAAACTTGGCTTAGCCGTCAAATTTTTCATTCCATATGCATTATTGTAGGAGATACGAGTTCGTGGAGGAGAACTAAGGCACTAAAGAACCGGGTAGTGTTCCCATAGAGAAAAGACAGCGTTCAGTAAATTAGGGCAAGTGGTTTCTTTCATTTACGGTTGAGGAGACGAGCTGGAGGCAGTTGTGTATTTGGGAAAAGACTGTTGCCACTGCAAACTGAAGCTTTAAGCCACGGGATTTAAAGAATTTTGGTATGTACAGCGCTGCAAAGCCCTTTAGCTCAAAATTTGGGTTTTTATGGTTTCTAGGTGATTTGCAGAAATTGATTGTTCAGAATGATAAAATGGTGCATAAGATTGAATTTCCAGCTCTCAAATAATCACTAGGCTCCATTACAAAGCATTTGAAGGAACAGAGCAGCCATGAAGTCTTGAATTCAAAACATTTTCCTGTAGAGTTCAGTCATTGATTGAGAGAAGAATTTTTATAATTGAACCTATCATTTATGTGATACTTTGCTGATGAGTTTATGGTGGTAAGAAGCTGACTGAAGGGTTTTTCCTAAAGACCTAATAATACAAGAAATTGCAGAAGACATTG